>JAPSES010040013.1:0-12342 GCA_029822895.1 Maxillicosta whitleyi
TATAGACGTATCTTCAATAGTTATGGAGCTAGATCCTGAAGAAAACCACCATTACAGAAATGTGGATTTGTTCATTTATTTGTTAGCAGCATGTAATTCACATTTCTGTGTCTGTGTGTTTCCAGTCTCAAGAATGTAATAAAATAGATAAAAAAACAAATGTGGGAGTAATATTGCGGGGTGTCAGTCACAATATGTCACAACTGTGCTGCTTGGTGGAGGTTTGCGCTTTTTGAGTGCTTTTCTAGTTTTTTTACTGTGATTTTCACTGAGTTTTGACAGTGTAACAGTTTTTTGGAGTTCAACCAGCTACCAAAAAGCAGCTGGATTGATTTTAGAAAAAGCAAAAACCACTGAGCCAGAATGCAAATACATGTTGTTCAGTATGTTCCAGTTCACAGTTAATATTCAACATCCTAAATCTCTAATTCTGAGTGCCTTATCTAGTAAAAACCTGACTTCAATTCCTCTCTTTCCACCCTGTTTTGAGCCTAAAACACACTTAAAAGCAACACTACACATACTCATTGCAGCTTTTATGATGCTTCCAACAGCCCGTTTTACTTAAAAAATGTCTCAGGGGTTAAAGGTTTAAAGAAGGGATGATGAAAAGGGCCTAGTCATTCATACATTTCATTTCACCTTCCAGGTTTGAGCTGGGAGCTGCTCTCTTCATCGGCTGGGCTGGTTCTGTGCTGTGTATTTTAGGTGGACTTGTCTTCTGCCTCTCCCTGTCCGACGGCTTCAGTTTGAGGCAAGTCTCTTATTTTTTCCTTCATCTGTCATCGACAACAAGGGCAGACTTCTGTGAGGAAATCTAATTTGACACTAAAGTGCAATGACTCCCTAATGCAGTTTAGGGCAATTTGGATCATTACTTTAAATGCAATGAGGACAATTCAAATAACAACCTCCTCTAATCTCTTTCAGCATCTTGTCACATAATTGCTGAACCTAAATTGTATGATTGTATTTTCGATACCGGCCTGTTGATGGCTGAATGTTTCCTTTGTTATGCTCTGGTAATGAGGACCCTTTCTGAGTGAAAGTCACCTTGACTGAGGGCACCTATAGGGAAGTGTTGCATTAGGCTGGAGAAATAAAGCTCCCCTTTTAATTTAGTTGACATGTTCTATCAACATTTGTTTATTAACCACTTCATCCTGGTTTATGGATTAGTTTCACTAGCATGTTGCCTATTTGCTGCAACAAATACACAGGTTTGGGATGTATTCAATTACTGAACTTAATACAAGTTTGATGTACTTTTACTTTGACAGCTTAAATACCTTCTCAGAATTTTTCAAAGGGATGATGTCTTTCACTTAGAGATTAAGAAAAATCTCTGTCTTAACCCATAAAGACCCAGTGTTACTTCTGTGGCAGGTCCCAAATGAGTTTTTATGTGTATTTAACCATCATTAAGTGAGTTATCACCATTTATTTTTATATTATCTTCTGTATATTTAGTTTTTGTTTTTTTCCAGTGAAAATATGGTATTGTAAACCACACCATATATCATATAAATATTATATTCCTACCTGTAATTTACTGATCATGTAGATGTTCATAACAGCTTAGATTTAAGTTGAGGTTTATCATAAGAAAAATTGAGAAAAGTGACTTTTTCAGCCAAATCTATTCTTAAATAAGTATAAACAAAGTGTGTCCTTCCACTGTCATTGCCAGGGTTTTACTGTTGAATCAATGTTGTAGAAGATGATGATGTTTCATCTTTCACTTTGGGGCCTCTAAACATTAAAATTAGTGGATCAACAGCGAACTTTTAATATCACTAAATGATTTTGGTTACCATTGGATGTTTGGGTCTTTATGGGTTAAAAAAAAAAAAGAAAAGACAAATAGAAGTTCATCCACTGTGAAATGCATTGCCATAAAGCTTAAGATAGGCTCATGAAAAGTTGAATTTTTAGAACTATTGTCCCCAAACTTTTTAAGTTCAAGACCCAAAAGGGAAACAGGGTTCTTCCTAAGGCTCCAAAATTACAAAAACTCATGATGAATTGCTACAGATCTAAATTCTTTGTCATTTTTAAATGTCTTTTCCATAATTTTTGTCTTGATGTATCTTTCATGTGAGATATTTGTCTTAATTTGTTTTTTTAAAATCTTTTATGTTATAATTGCTTTGCCGTTTTCATTTTTGTTGCATTTTAACTACTGATGTCTTTGGTTTGGTCTACATTTAATGAACATATTTGTTATGTTTAGGAAAAATGAATCAGCATATCACATTAACTGGGGCATTTTATCCGATGGGTATTCTTTGGGGACAATATTTGTTATATGCTACAGTATTTGACCTAAAATTATATATGTATAATTTTTAATTTTTTTTAATCTAAAATGCCCAATTCTTCCCTTCTTTAAGACATTTAGTCAAATCATGATTACTTATTACTAATTTCTTTTTTATTTTGGATACCATGTTTCTTTTAAATCTATTCTGTATATGAAAATTTTGCTATGTCTTATTTATTGAAGAAAGAATTAAATTGGAAGGGCCAATAAAATTGGCTCTGTTACCCATTTTAGGTTCTGACTTGAAATCTGGGAAACAGAGTTTTTCCCACAGTTCAACGACATCCAAACATATATGATTTTGTAGAACATGATGTGTAATTTAAACAGTTAAATGCAACAGGTAGTGTAGATCAGTATTAAAATACCATATCATTAGCCTGATATCACAATTGCCTGAATCACACACTATATGGACAAAAGTATTGGGACATGGTTGAATTCAGGTGTTTCTTTTCTAACAGGGGTCTGGCCTACAAAACAGTAATGAGAAATGTCATAATATAGTTTTATATTGGGATCAATTTCAATGGGGGTAAGTTTTGTTTAAATAATCCTTATTCACGACTATGGTTTTAAATGTTCTACCTCTATATTACTAAATTATTTTTCATGCTTTGACCATAAATGCAACAGGTAGTGTAGATCAGTATTAAAATACCATATATTGGGATAAATTTCAATCCACGACTATGATTTTAAATGTTCTACCTCTAAATTACTAAATTATTTTTCATGCTTTGACCATAAATAATCATTTTTTACCACAACTAACTATCCACTAACTACTTTCTTCACTTCTCACGGAGGAAGAAACACCATTAAACAATATAAAAATATAAATAATGATTTTTATACACTGTATGGAAAACAATATTGTGAAGCATAATGACTACAGCTGTAAAATGTCCCGCTCATGCTGATTTTAGATATGAACATTCATATTTATAATCAATATGATATTTATCACAATATAAAACTATATTATGACAAGAAACACCTCCTAATTATGCTATGGGGCTAATGATATTGTAATAAAAACACTGATAGGAATCATTTACTGCACAATGTGTCATTTTCATAAGTTAAACAACTAAAGCAACTTAAGCAACTAAACCTCAAACTTTGCACAGTTTATTTATTTATTACTCTGATTTGCACTACATTGCACTACCTCACTTTCTGTTTAAATGTAAATAGCACCAGTGTCCTGTTTGTCTATTGTTTATTGTTGATTTACTGTCTATTGTTTTATGTCAATCTATGCTCTTTCATTTCATTTCATTATGCTCTTTATGTTAATTGTCTTATTGGCTCACTGTCTTATTGTTCTACCGTCTTATTATCTATTGCCTTTTGCACAGTGGGTCCCGAGAGGACTTTCATGCATATTGTATGCTGAGAATGTATATAATATATATGACAATAAAGCAACTTTGAACTTTGAACTTAAGTATGTTCTCTTTATAAGTAGATCTAAATGTTTTGTTTTTCTGATTTTTATAGGACAGAGTACTCCTACCATGGAGCTGCATCCTTTGTGACAACACGCCACAAGCAGAGTAAAGCAGCCAGCAGCCTGCGCAAGGAAACACGAGAGCCACCGAGGCAGTTTGGAAGAAATGCCTACGTCTGAAATTAGACTCTGCTGCTACTGGGTTAATTGCAAAATGTACCAAAATAGTTTTGTAGTCCCCAGAAATGATATAACAGATCAGAAAAGTACACTGTGTCCGTGCCTGAATTATACTAAAATGAACAGTTTACATATTTTGTTGTTTTTTGTACTCTGCCGCGATAGTAAAACAGTTATTTAAAAATGACATATTAAAAACCAACTGAGTAAAGATAACTGCCCCCTGGCCCATTTTTTGTCAGTGACCTATTAATAAATGCTATGCTTGTTTTTCTTTTAGAGCAGGAAATTTGATGTGGGGCAACATGCCACTCAAAACTCACCGGTCACCTTCAACACTCCACCTGTCTCTCACACAAAAATCTCTTTCATAATATTCAGCTAGAACCAAAGAACTGGACAGAAAAAGGAAATAAAAATGGGGGTGATGATTGGTTTCCATTTGCTCCCGCTGAAATCCTGAATCCATTATAATCAGAATCTTGATTAATCTTGGGGGCGATATAATATAAAGTAGAAAAGACATTATCAACAACAGAAAAAGAAAAAGATAGAAATACATACACCATGTATAAACTTCCAAATACACAAACATATAGCTCTAAATATAACAAATATAAATATAAAACACTCTATTAACCCATAGAGACACAAACAGCAAACCACGTAAACACAAACCGTCTACAGATATAACCTGGTTAATACCTGTTGATCCATTAATCCTATCAATACATGTAAATAATTGGTGTAAAATATAGTTTCATGGTCGTCAGATATGACCCATTTGGATGCCCAGAGGCTCTGTAGTGAACGTGGAAACGCCATCATCTTCTACAACATTGATTCACTGGTAAAATCCATGGAGTTGGATCAATAACAGTGGATGGAAACACTTGTTTTTACATTCAGTTATTGATATCTTTGCTGAAAATGTCACTTTTTCTTCGTTTTTCTCTCTGTTTTGATACAAATACTCTGCCCCTCTCTGGTTTGGTTCGATTCTTTGTTTGTTAACACTCTAGCAGCAAAACTATTGGTTGAAATCATACAAAATTAGATTTATAGATTTCAAGTGACCCAGAATAGATTTGGTCACATATTGGGAAAAGTATAAAAGTATAAAAGTTTCAATTTTCTATCAATTTTTTTTTTTTATGTTTTTACTTAAGCAAAACTATGACCTGAATTCATACCAAACTTGTTTTATAGATTATCACTGACCCAGAATAGATGTGGTTACATTTTGGTAAAAGTAGGTCAAAGTTCCAATTTTTATGAATTTTTAAAATCTTTTTTCTTCTCCCATTTACTTATAATGGGTGTCATTTCAAATGTCTATAAATACATGAATTTTGTTTCAAGTTCTTTCAAACTTGGCACATATATAGGGACAATTAATGCTGACATTAGTACATGCACAGACAGACATGATGACATCAGCTGGATCGACGCCAAAATAAGCTACGATATGTGTGAGGGGTGGGGTTTGTTGTGCCTGGCACCACTTGTTAATTTTGAAATTATTCTCTTTTCATGAACATCTACATGATCTGTGAATTAAATATAGGAAAATAGATGAATTTCACACAAAAAAAGCAAAATACAGGTGGTAATATTATTAAAAAATGGTGATAAATCAATTGAGAAAGTAAAAATGAAGAAAACTGGGTCTTTATGGGTTGACACAAAATTACAACAGCAATTTGTACAACATGTACGGGACAATATATTATTATCATAACTTTTATGTTGTGCATTTTCAGCATTTTCTTCTCTATAAAATGCTTCAGTGTATCTAAAATAGAAAATCTGGATCCCTAAGAGACCCCTGTTGTGGTCCACTGATCTGACCTCCAAGGGTCACTGGGTCACTCCGAGACCCAGAGATGGTTATGCAGATCTGAGGGCACAAAACCGGACGTTTCCCCTCATATCGGCCATCCATCTCCACCTAGGAATTATTATCAGTAGGAACCTCAGGCTATGTTACGCAAACCCTGTTGGCCCAGAGGTTGGATACTTGAACCAGCTGGCAGAGACCGGCTGCCCTGTGCTACTTTCCAGTGCCTTGTTTCCGTAAACAAGTGTCAGGTGTCCAGGCCTGCGCTGAACACACTCCCATATAAAGGTTGTATTGTCTTCTTTAATGTGAATACTTCATATAGGAATAAGTATTGAATTCAATATACAATTTTAAAATACACTGCAATTTGCAACATTTTCTAAACTGAAATAATGTACAAATATGAAAGACAGCATAACATGACCCTCATTGCATAATTACCCAAGTCATACCTTATGTGGACAAAAGTATTGGGACTTATTCAATTCAGGTGTTCCTTTTCTAACAGGGGTCTGGGCTACAAAACAATAATGACAAATGTCATAATATAGTTTTATATTGGGATAAATTTCAATATGAGTTAGTTTTGTTTAAATAATCTTTATCCAATCATCTTAAAATACCATATATTGGGATAAATTTCAATCCACGACTATGGTTTTAAATGTTCTACCTCTAAATTACTAAATTACTTTTCATGCTTTGACCATAAATGCAACAGGTAGTGTAGATCAGTATTAAAATACCATATGTTGGGATAAATTTCAATCCACGACTATGATTTTAAATGTTCTACCTCTAAATTCATGCTTTGACCATAAATAATCTTTTTTTTTTTTTTTTTTTAACCACAACTAACTATCCACTAAATACTTTCTTCAGCTCTAATGGAGGAAGAAACACCTCCCATTAAAGTTGAAGGAAATTGTTAAGGAAATCAATTGTTATCTTTGCTTCCAAAATGCCTGAAATGTGCCTTTTACTTAATTTCTTTCAACACTGACTTTTTTTAAATCCATAACTATCATTTTAAATTTTCCACCTCTTCATTTCTAAAATATTTTTCATGCTCTGACTATAAATAATAATTTTCAACCTCGACATACCATCTAATTTCTTCACATCTCCCATTAAACTTTAAGGAAATGTTTAAGTTTCCAATCTATATGGACAAAAACACTGGGATACATAAGCACAGCTGTAGGGTGTCCTGTTCATGCTGATTTGAGATATAAAAATCAATATTATTAAATCAATATGATCACAATATATCAAAATCATCAAAATTGTCATTATTGTTTTTGAGCCCAGACCCATGTTAGAGAAGAAACATCTGTTTATGTGAAAGGAAAAGCCACATTTAAAACCTTTAAAATATGGGAAAACACCTGTGATTAGATCAAAGAGTACATTTTTTACAGCCTTGAAACACAGAAAAGGAGTAGATGAAGAACTCTTGAATTATTTTATTGCTAAAACACTTAGCTGCTTTGTTTAAGTGTTATAATAGTTGGCTAACCAATTCAGAACTTATGTCAAGTTGGTTCAGTGGGTGCATTAATGTAAATACACCACCAGAGTGCAGTAGTAATCTATGTTTAAAGCTGGACAGACTTGAGGAGACAGAAGATTTAACAGACAAAATGAAGTTTTCCTAACTGTTTTAGTGAGAAAAACATGCAACTATTCACATTTCTTATTTACAGCAATATATTTCCATGTTGGACATAGTTTTTTTTTGGTTACACTAATTAACCCATTGGAGGCCAACAGCCACCAAAAGCATTTACTGATGCAAACTGTTTAATACATCCACTAATCCTATCAATATATGTAAATAATTGGTATTAAATGCTGTTTTTCATCTTTTCATGGTCATCAGATATGTCCCATTTGAACATCCAGAGGCTCCATAGTGAATGTGGAAACACCGTCATCTTGTACAACATTGCTTCATCAGTAAAACCCATGGTGTTGGATCAATGACAGTAGATGGAAACACTGGTTTTCATCTGGTTTCTACCAGATCCATATGTTTTGTTATGATTTGGCACTATATAAATAAATTTGATTTGGTTTTACATTCAGTTATTGATATATTTGCTGAATTTGTCACTTTTTCTCTGATTCTGATATAATATCCTTCGAATTTACTCTGAGCTTTAATGCACATCTACACGATCAGTGAAATAAAAGTAGAAAATTACCATATTTTCACTGAAAAGAATGCAAAAATTATAGAGGATAATATAATAAATGGTAAAATTCCTTTGGGAACAGTCACAAAAGTAACACTGGGTTTGTATGGGTTAAAATTGATCAAATTAGGGTTACCCAGCAGCCATCTTTTCTAATATCTCCCCACCACTGCCAATAACTTCTGTCATAAGCCGAGAAAAAAAGAGCCCTTTCATCCCCTAAGAATGAACATTCATCACCCCTGTAAGTCTCATTAACCCAGATTTAACAGTAATTATAATGGGACAAAGACGTTGTGGTGTAAAAATAAGACCCTCAGCACAGTGAGGTCACAGAAAAAAGGACTAATAACCAGCTGAAAGCCTGAGGCAAAGCATAGCTCACCAGAGGTCATAGCAGCCACGTTATTACTGATTTCACAGGAATGAACATGGAAAGGTCATTTAGAAATATTCTGTAAATTATTGTATAGCAGGGAAAGAACTTTTAATAAGAGAATATGTGTCTTCTGAATTGCTGAATATTGAATATTCTGAATATTCAAGATGCAACAGCCAGTTTATCTACATGATAGACGTCAGTATTTATTAGCCTCGTAGCATAATTGCCAATGTCATATTGTGGCATGTTGACAAAAGTATTGGGACATGTTAAATTCAGGTATTTCTTTTGTAACAGGGGTCTGGGTCTATGAAACCATGATAACAAATGTTAAAATATAGTTTTATATTGGGATTGCATTAAATTGACTAGTTTGGTTTAAATAGTTGTTTCTAAAATGACATGTTTTCTACGTAATTTCAACACTGATTTTTTTTTATTATTATCCATGACTATAATTTTAAATGTTCTGCCTCTAAGTTTGTAAAATATTTTTCATGCTATCACTGTAAATAATAATTTTCTACCACAACTAATCTACTTTCTTTACATCTCACTTGGGAAGAAAAATCTCCCTTTAAATTTGAAGGAAATATTGATGTTTATAAACAATATGGACAAAAATATTGGGACACACCATGGCTACCGCTGTAAGATGTCATGTTCATGTTAATTTGAGATATAAACATCAATAATGATCATCATTATAATATTTATTATAATACAAAACAACGCTATGATACGCTACACTAATATATTTGTCCTTATTGTTTTGTAGCCCAGACCCCCTGTCAATACCTCTGGGAAGTTTAGCAGAAGGCCTTCAGAATTCTCACAGATTGGTGAAAAAAAAAAAAAAAAAAAGGTTTAAAAATGCAGATACAATGTGCTTTTCCTCTGTGGGTCAACACTAAATATAGATCTGTGCTTACAAGATTAAGTCAGTGAAAGTCCAACAGAGGCATGAGGTCAGTTGTTTTGGTAATTTGAGACATACATGCTTAGGTGAGCACTCTAGACTCAAACTTGCTAACTGTCAGCTGTGTTCCATGGGAACCTGAGAGATTGTCATCTCTCACCCTCATGTACGTATATGTGTAATTCAAGGAAAACAGCCACAGAGCCCCATTTTTTTTTTATTTTTTTTTACCTGTGCTCCACTTGGTTTCTTATTCTAAAGGCAGCGACTGACAAACAGAGCACTTCTGTGTGATTTTGGATGAAAACTCTGTGTTCGTCTCAGGATGAACATGGTTTCTATGGTTATCTGTAGATAAAGAGAACAATAATCCCATTTGGAGTTTACACGAGGCGCCTCAAAGAAGGGGAAACAAAACCACTGCTCTGAGATCTTTTTTGTGGATATAAAACATAGACACATAATCCAGACAGATGAAGACCCGTGTGGTCCAGATTTGGGGTTTCCTGATGGCAGTGCTGGGCTGGATTTTTGTGGCCTGCACTATGGCTATGGAGGGCTGGAAAATCACTTCCATTGGAGGCATGGGGGGCTCCTCCATCATCAAAGTTGCCTGGTACTGGTCCAGTCTGTGGAGATCTTGCTTCACAGACTCCACTGCTGTCAGTAACTGCTATGACTACCCAGTGCTCTGGTCTGTAGAGGGTACGTGAAGTGTTTGTTGTGTATTCTGTTGCACTAATCTAATTTGCATTTTTTCAAAATATTTTTTTTTTTTTTGTACTAATCAGAAACACAGTATCTGCTGTTCAATCCTTTAGAGTATTGAAGAACTCCTGCTAAATTTCACAGAGATAATGACATTTTTACTTTGCATTATCTGCAAAAAAAGTACCGTGAAACCATGAATAAAAGTACTAACTATTTGCAGTGTGTAAGGGTGTCAAAGATCAGTTTATTTTATTGTGTCTTCTGCAATGCTGTAGTGCTTGAAAAGAAAATGCTACTATACTTCAGAATACCCAGAGTTCTTGTCAGTTTACATGTATAATAAAAGACTTGGTTTTGCCATTATTAAAGCACCAGTCTTGACTTGAAATGTAACAAATGTTCCATCAATTACTATAAAAACAAAGTGAATTTGCTTAGTTGCACTTGTATTACTATATGACTATATACTGTATTAAAGCAAAGGCAAAGTGTAGCATTGCCAAATGTCCTTGAAATTCACTTCACCTTAACCAAATACATCATACACTTGGTAGTTAAATATAATGTGAAACACAGATTTGGTGAAAGAACAATACAAAAAGCATTTTTTTCCCCCCAGTTTGACATTCTGGCAGATTCTTTGGCTTTGGGCAGTAATCATAATCATTTTTATTGCCAGTAAGTAAACAGCATACACATTACTAGGGATTTCCTTCAATGACTTTATGCATACATAGAGTATGGAATCGATAAGAAGCATGCAGTAAAAAAAATTAAATAACTTGAAAGTAAGATAGAGAATAAACAAGTTAGATAGAGTTCTAATGGACAATCAAATTTTTCAAAATATACAAGTTGGACAAAAACAGACAGTGGGTTTGAGTGAAGTATATAACAGTATGATGGTTCTGTGGAAATACTGCAAGTAATTAACAGTGCAATCACGATGTGCTCTGATGTGTTGTTTTCTTGATGTTACATAACTCCAGGACATATCCAGATAGTGCGAGGCCTGCTGATGGCAGCCCTTTCCCTGGGCATGTTAGGGTTTGTGCTCAGTATGCTGGGCATGGAGTGCACCTTCATCGGCGGAAAAGACAGATCAAAGTACAAGAAGATCTACACCGGTGGATGGTGCCACATAATCAGTGGTAAATACCTGCTCAGTCCTACTTTACAAGCATGGGTTCATTGGACACTCATTGAAATACTCTGAAATTCAAAGTGTGTTATTGGACGTTGTCATCTACCTCATCATCAGTTAGTGTGACAACAGTCTCCCTCTTTTTACCATAAAATACCTGAGCAACATTTGCGTTATGCACAATTAAAAGATTATAAATGGACAAAAAACACTCAAATTGACTATTTACAGGTTCGAAAACTCCATAGAATCTTTCTGAGTCACTGTATCGTGTTGTAAAACCCAACATGCTTCTTGACCTCACTGAAACCCAGGATTGGATCCATATTTATTGTTTGTAAAAATTTGCTAAAATACGGTAGTCACTTGTCTGATAAAGGGTTAATTTAACACATAAAGACCCAAACACCCGCTAGCGACCGACATCATCTACTGATCAACTAATCCTGTCAGTGCATCTAACTGGTGTCCAATACAGTTTGTCATCTTTTCAAAAATATTTTCAGTATATTGGCATATAAAGATGCTATTTATGCACAGTTATTTAAATAAAATCTTTCCTACATTCATGAAAAACATGGAAAATCATGGAAGAGCACATTTTCCTCTAACATTCTAGTGTAAAATGAATAAATCTAAATTTTAGGTCGTAAAACATCTTAAATATGATTTCTGAAAGGGCCTGATTACATTCAATGCATATTTCTGGAAAATTATCAAATTTGACAACACACACACACACACACACACACACACACACACACACACTATAAAAAACCCTGTAAAATAAGGATAATATATAAATATATGGAGGCAAAATCAGTAATGCAATAGGAAAAATGCACTTTATAAATGTAATTGCTGTGAAGGGGCAAACACAAAAAAAATGTAATGGGTTTTAAATTGAATCCAGAAAAGTTCTTAAATATGCATATAGAGATGGATGTAAAAGGCTGTTTCCTGTGTGTCTGTGTGTGTGTGTGTGTGTGTGTGTGTGTGTGTGTGTGTGTGTGTGTGTGTGTACATACATTTATTACCTCCGCCAAGGAGGTTATGTTTTTGCTGGCGTTTGTTCATCCGTCCGACTGTGTGCAATATAACTCAAAAATTTATGGACGGATTTTGATGAAATTTTCAGGATTTGTTGGCAATGGCACAAGGAAGAAATTATTAACTTTTGGGGGTG
>JAPSES010040024.1:0-12342 GCA_029822895.1 Maxillicosta whitleyi
CCACCATTACACAAATGTGGATTTGTTCATTTCTTTGTTAGTCCATGTAATTCACATTTCTGTGGGTTTGTTTCCAGAGTCAAGAATCTAATAAAAATAGATAAAAAACAAATGTGGGAGTAATATTATGGGATGTCAGTCACAATATATGGGGGGACTGTGCTGCTTGGAGGAGGTTTGCGCTCTCAATGGTTTTCTATTTTTTTTTTTTTTTAATGCTTGGGCCTGGAAACAGGTTTTAATCTTTGGTTTCACTCTATATATACAGTATTATATTCTATAATAACTGTAAAAAATAAAAATGACTACTTCACAGATTTCACCTATCGCGGGTTATTTTTAGAACGTAACCCCCGCGATAAACAAGGGTTCACTGTATTGGATATAGACTAAACATGTGTACCAACATGTAAAGCACTCGCTCCCTGGCATTAAGTGTGTCATTGTGGTTAATGTTTTAGACGTAAATGAATTTCGCAGTTCATCCGGATTATGTGACAGCTGTAGGGCTGTGTGGATCGGAACTGAGGTCTTCTCCGATTTTTACGTGCAGAGGTGCAGCCTGAATGCAAGAATGTGAAGAAGATTAAGAACTGGGATTAGCAGGAGAAGGGGGAGACTGACAGGACAAAACAACAGCTTTACCATCACAGACAAAGACGTGCAGGAAATCCACATGTTAAGGAGTGTGTGTTTGCGTGGATAAAACTGTGGCGCACACGGACACACATGGGGAACTTTATTTGGTCGTACTTCTGATTCAACACGTGCAGTAAAAATCTATAAAGCCCGGACCTTGAAACTGGAGCCTTTATCCGAGTCCTTCTAAACAACCAAAAAAAAAAAAAATCAATTTCCATATATGACTTTCAATTTTGCATCACATTTGATACATCTGGTCTCAATACTCAAATATTATTTTTGGACAAATAAAAATATAACACAAACATGTCTAACAAATTGGCAATTCCTTTTCAAAATTGTCAAAGTTCTTCCTCCTTCCTCATTAATTACAGTCTTGTAAGTGTCACTAGAAAGGCCTCTGGTGAACAAATGTATTGTATGTATCTAATTGTATACATCGGGTTTTTCACGAAAAAGAAATATCACACTGGTAATGAAGAAGGCATAAAAAGTCTTCTTATCAAATATGATACGTTTGGCATTATAGGGTTAAAGGAATCATCCAATAGAATAAGGGCATCATGGAGTCACTACAAAAACGACTTTCTGACAGTGATGACATTAGAAAAGTGCGTTGTGTTGCTGTTGATAAATGTGGTGACACTGGTACTGTTGTATTTTAGAATACTGGTGATATTTTGTCTGTCTGAATGTGTTTTTTTTTAATTTATGTATTTTTTGTTTGTCTAAATGACCTCGAGTCTGGCAATACAGATGAATAATAAAAATAATTAATGATAATGACCCTCTATATTTTGCATTTTTCAGTGTAAATTAGGTATTTTCCTATATTTAATTCACTGATGGTGTCCATGTTCATTAAAGCTCAGATTAAAGTTGATTGTTATTGTATCAGAAACAGAGGAAACTGAAGAAAAAGTGACTTATATCTTATCAATATATATAAATATATCATTAACTGAACATAAAACCAGTGTTTCCATCCACTGTCATTGAACCAACTCCATGGGTTTTACTAGTTAATCAATATTGTAGAAGATTACAGTGTTTCCATGGTAACTATGGAGCCTCTGAACATCCAAATGGGTCATATCTGATGACAATAAAAAGATTAAAAAAAACCCTGTATTTTACACCAATTATTTAAATGCATTGATAGGTTTAATGTATAAACAGGTATTAAACAGTGTAGATCAGTAGATGGTTCTGTTCAGTGGTGGGTGTTTGGGTTTGTATGAGTTCAAGGAAGTAGAAAGTGTGCGACCTAATCAATATCTCGTAGAAGTTATTGATGAATTCTCCACCGAAATTTGAAGTGAACTGTAAACCCGTGTGCACACAGGGAACCAGCATTATTTCTGTCCTATTTCCGTATCAACAGAACCGAAACGACCCGATTCTGTCAGTTTGTTGCCACGGTTCCGAACACACCTCCTTAAAAGAAAAGAAACCTGTTGACTTCAACTCTTTCATGGTCCAATCAGATGACCGGTTAATCCAGCATCATAAAACTGCAGTTCAAGTCAGGGTTATACTTGAGAATTTATTTTCCTAACTTTTTTTTTTGCCTTTAGCCACTGTGTTTTAACATAAATACATGCACTTTCTATTCCCTACATTTTCAAAACACACTTATGACTTTGGTTTTGATGTGTTCAAGGGGAATTATTAATCTTTTTTTTTTAATTTTGCAAAAAGCGTTCTGTCCCAGCATGAAAAATTCAACGTACTTGATGGAAATGTAACACAAATAAAAGACAGATGCTCTGTGTACTGATTATGACACTCAGGTTTTTCACACCTACTTGCATTAAAAGAGAGATAATTAGTTAATTTGTTCATTCTAACTACTTTGGATGTGTTTATATTGATATTATTATATTATATTATGTTATATTATAGTGAGGTTTATCGTCCAAAGTGAAACAAAACTTTACATCCATAGCTTTGATCCCAGTAGCCATTGCTTTGTTACTTTGGCTCAGATAGCGATTCTTCATTTATTCCAAGTGGTTTTATTGTAATTCTTTTCCTACTTAAGTACTTTGTTTGTTGGAGCAGTGGGCATTTTATTTTATCATATTAGTTTAGTGCCTGTGTTTGTATCGCTAGTAAAAAATATATATTTCAAGATGGAGCGTTTGCTTTGATAACTGCAAAACAATTCTACCTGTAGGTAAAACAACCTCAACCTGCACAGTGTTTTCATACGAACTATATAAAGTTAATAAAAATGAAAAATGCTCCACCACATATTACTAATACTCACCTAAATTTGCGCTATATGTGCATTGTGTTATACTTCTGTACATTGTATGGATTAATTTTTTATATTGTGTTTGGTGAAATGGGCTGATGTAACACTGTAATAAAATCTATCTATAAAGTATGTCTACTTATCTTGTAAAAATGTTTCATGGCATAGAAAAGTAATTTGTTGTTTCTGTCGACTGGAGCTCCAGAGAGTTGGAATGTGTCATTACACCGGCCGGCTATAAATTATATAAATATATGTAACTTCTTATTTTTTTTCAATATGGGAGAAAAAAAATAAAATAAACCGAGTAGTTGTGGCAAGAATTGAACACATGGATCTTGCCTAAACTGAGTATTGTCTGGTCTTTCCATAAGTGGGACATGTCACGTTGTTTAAGTTGCTATGGATGGGCCTGTCAGACGCTGTAACCGGCTGGAATGTAAATCTACACATATTGCCTCATGTTTGCAACAGTTGAATGGCTCATCCTTCATGTGAGCTCAGTGCATGTGGACGTATTAAACTAAATCAACAGCACAGTGTGAGGAATAAAATCAGCACAATGTGACTGTAGGACTGTTTTACAGCTGTCTTCAACATATAGGGGGTGCATTTTTGGGGGAAATTTACATTAACATTTATAGGAAATACTCTGAAATTTCACATTTTTAACCTTAGTGTGTTATTGGAGGATGAAGCGAGACTGTTTTACTTTTGTTAATTTATGATGATGATGATTTCTTTTGGCTTTTTCCCTTTTGGGGTCGCCACAGTGAATCACCTTCGCATTTTTAGTTGGCAGAGGTTTTTACATCGGATGCCCTTCCTGACACAACCGGGCTTGGGAATGAATAGCATGTTTCCCAAGAGGTTTCCTGGGTTTTGAACCAGCAACCTTCTGCAGCAAAGTCAATGATGTTAACCACTGAGCTACACAGTTGCTATACAGCTATAACAATAATACTATTATACAATAATAATTAAAATGGCACTCAGAGAGCGCAGATCCCACAAAGCCACTTAAGTCCTGGGGCCCTCCATCATCCTGGATTGTAACCCGGTCGATTTTGATCCAGATTTGAATCTGGATCACTCCCAAATTTAAATCAGTTCTTATCTCTCTGCTCATTAAATTTCATCAAAATCCAATGAATAGTTTTTGCTTAATCCTGCTAACAAACAAACAAACAAACCAACAACCAAACAAACACACAGAGGTGATTGCAATATCCCACTTTTCATGGGATGATAATATTATTTATAATACAGGTAGTCCTCAGGTTATGACGTACCCGACTTACATTATTTCGACTTTACGACGCCGCAGTCTCATCCGCTATTACTGTACATACATACTGTACGTATATTAAGTACAGTGTCTTATTTTTTACTTTATTTTATTAATATGAAGTATAATACATTTTACATTTTAGAAATTTAGGGGGTATTTAAGGGTACTAAAGGGTTAATTCCAATTTACGCAGAAATTCGGGTTACGTCAACAGCGTAGGAACAACACTCATTCGTAACCAGAGGAATACCTGTATATATTTATTCATATCACACCCTGTAGAGTTAGAGTCACAGAGTGAAATTTGTCTTTTTTTTCTCTCCTCAATCCCATATGTTTGTTCATTTCATTCTGCATAAACGAGGCGCTGTCAGTTCAAATGTATCTGTATTCCCATGTTTGTCTGCGTTTTAATGTTTATCATGATTATCATGTTTATCATGTTTATCATGATCAGTCAACTGGAAGGTCAATTTCACAGTTTTGGGATTAATAAAGTACTATTCTATTCTATTATTCTTAAAAAATATATGTTACTCTTATGTGTAAAATCAGGCTAAATGAAGTTATCGTGTTTGGTTCCTTACTTATGAGTGGGAAAAAGAAAATGCAAAGTAAATATAAGAAATACAAGAAAAACAGACGTAAATTGAATGGAACATGTATTTTAGAACGTTAGAATATGACTTTTAGAACATCAGAACCACATAAGTCCGTTCAACATCCACATGATGCCTTTGAACATCATTACTTATACCGTGTTTAGAACATGTGGAACCGACTTGACTCAGGTACCAGGTACTATTCCTGGAGATCGTTTCTAGTACCTGGACGTCATAGCGACTGTGATGTCTGCTCAGACAGTCGCTGATAATCTCACTTGTTTGAGTAATTATTTACATTTATATATATATATATATATATATATATATATTACAGTTACATTTATGTTGTTGTGAAAATATAAACAGACACCTTTGGCACAGGAACTAATCAAAAATGCTAAAGCGTGACTTGGGGTACTTGGCTAAAAACAAATACATTTCAGGGGTTACTCCACCTCATCTGACAGAATTTATGTCCATATACATATCCATATTTTTTTCTAGTATGAAAGTTTTTCTTCTTCTGGTTCTTTCATAGATGGCATTTGTTCATTTCTGTAATTAAATATTCTAAACACTGCGAAAAGAAATCCTTGACATGACTAAGTGAATGGGTGAACTTATCAAAAAAAAAGAGAGAAGATGTGTATTATTTCCATCAACTCCACTCCATCAAAAAAGGAAAATATAAAACAAATATGCATTTAATTTAATTTAGAAATTATCTGCCTCAGTAACTTAATGTGCTAAATCTTATATACTTTCATAAAATGAATTGGAAAAAGTGAAGCGCTGGTTCCCTGATGTTTTCATCATATACGACAAGGTTTTATTACACATATTTATTTATTTATGTACATTTACATCATATTCATAAATCTTTCACTCTATAGAACCTGTAAGCTGAACCTATTGTAATGTGTAGACAGTGTTTGGACTTCGATCTGTTAGCTCTAATAGATGCATTCCTTTAAAACCCATTCATTCATTCATTCCCAGAAACCTACAGTTTGATCTTTGACTGTATCTCAGAAACTACAGCCAACTAGCATTTTTTGGCTTAATTTGTCTTTATTAGTGACTCAGTGTTTCCTTTCATCTACTGATTGTGTTTATTTTTTTTACATGTGCAAATAGGGGTGTGTTCAAAATATCGATATGTGGATATATTGTTGCGGGCCTCTTCACGATACGCGTATCGATACGGAGGCATCAGTATCGATATTTCACATGCAACAAATAATTAGTTTATTAAGTTTGTGAAATGGCATCTGACATCGGCATCTTTATTTGTGCACTACAGCCAAGTTCTTAATGCAGTGTTTTACATGAACTACAGTGGAATTGTTGCTCTACAGCAAAATAAAAAACAAAAAACATTTGGGTATACATGTGTCTCTTTTCTGTAAAATGTTAAAAAAGTAAAAGTAAAAACAATAAAATATGCCTAAAATATCGGGATGCATATTGCGTTGAATACCATGTACCGGAATGCACATATATCATGACCCCTGTATCGGGATATGTATGGTATCGCAAGGTTGTTGGTAATACCCACCCCTAGAGACAAAGCTACAAATGAATTTTCCATAACGGATAAATAAAATCTGAAGTGAAATTTTTAATAAAATAGATACAATTTGTGTTTTTGCACAGTTTGGACAACTTTAGTTTTGTTTATGTCATGCAATGTAACAATAAATGTGACAAAATGTATAATATCCATTGTTACATTCATCCGCGGTCAAGACTTTTTATTGGCGATCGAGTCGATTGTTGTGTAACGTCTTCTCCATCACATCCAAAAGATTCCCAGTAGGGTTCAGTTTCAGAGTGTTGTGGCCAATCCTTACATCTCCTGAAACTCTGTCACAATCTGATCCTGATGAACCCTGGTGTTTGTCGTCTTTGAATACGTCTGTGTCATCAGTGAAGAAAAACTCCACCTGGTCATTGACTATATTCAGGTTCAGCTGATCTGACCAACTGAGCCCACCCCACATCATAATACCGCCCCCACAGTACTGTACGCAGTAGGTAGTAGGGCGGAACAATATACTGCAAAAATATTGTCATTGCAATAACGGAGTGTGCAATATTCATATCGCAAAGACGTGCAATAATTGATGTTATTAAATTATTATGTGTTTTTACTTTTATTAACTTCCTGTTTTCCACACTATGGGCTAACACTAGGGTCGG
Source organism: Maxillicosta whitleyi (assembly GCA_029822895.1). NCBI lineage: Eukaryota > Metazoa > Chordata > Actinopteri > Perciformes > Neosebastidae > Maxillicosta > Maxillicosta whitleyi. The sequence continues at coordinate 7,001 of JAPSES010040024.1, forward strand.
GTACCAAAACTCCATACAAGCATGGAATCAGGACGAACATTAACGGTAATAACCACACCGACATGAAACGTTCCTCAAAATATATGACTGTACAACTCCAACCTCTGTTGATTGTTACGTCAGTGTGCACACGCAACAGGAAACCGCAAAGACCCTCTGGCAACAGTCGAGTCACGCACTTGGTGAAGAGATGTCAAAGGTTAAAGGTTCGACGCTTCACACAGAAGGATGCAGAGGCTTCAACAGACAATCTGTCTAACACCATCGGTACGTTATCCGTGGAACGCAGCGCCAGAATCAGATCCCGGGAAATAACTGTGTTTTTTTTCTCCTTCATTTTCTTTAGCCCAATATAGACCTTATTTATGTATAATTCAAATATTTGTCCTCAACTGACATTTTATATCCAATTGTTACACATTATTTGCATTATTATTAGGGCAAAAATAATACAGTTTAGGTGTTAGGTATTAAGTAAACTGTATTTTACACCAATTATTTACATATGTTGATAAGATCAGTGGATCAACAGGTATTAAATATTAATATTAAATATATTCTATTAGTCGACGCCGTTGGTCGCCAGTGGTTGTTTGGGTCTCTATGGGTTAAGAAATGAGAAGTTCCACACAGCATCAGTTAAATAACTTTGTGCAAATTAACCATATCAATCACTGCCATAATTATCCAATGGAAGAATCGGAACCATTTGCTCAGTTAAATCCAGGTGGTGACTGAACAACTGGATGGATGATTAAACGTCCACTGGAACATTATAACCGTTACTGACAAATGAACGAAACAGGGGACGTCACGCAGAAAAAAGTTAGAAACAGAACCCTGACTCACAACAGATTCATGAATATTAACCCCGAGCCCCCCCCCCCCGGGTGCTTTCATTGTCTAAACCTAAAAATGTAGATAAGTCTTTGATGAATCTGCCTTCATCTACGTCCTGCTCAATGAGCAAAGGCAAAATAATTTGCAGATCCCTCAATGACAAATTATGTTTCCTTACAACAAAGTCAAGGCACTGACTGTGAACAGAACGCCAGATGCAGTACATTTGTTACAAAACATGATTGGATTGGCAATTTAGTTGCATACGAATGTAATTTCTGGGAGACGGGGTTGTTTACCGAAGCTCAGCACTTGTGTTTGTTCCCTTTTTTGTTTACCTCACCAGGTTAATTATCTCATTAACTTAAATATCAGACTTTTTAATTGTTTATTTGCGACGTGACATCAGCTCCGAGACTAAGATTATAGACCGATTTAAAATGAAGTTACACGTGGCCGAGTTCAGTCAGCCGATAAATTATGACAACAACTACAATCATATTTCATCTTTATCTTAAAATCATGATAAATTATTCTGTTATTAGTACATGATGAATGTCTTTTTTTTTTTACTCTGCAGTCGGGGATGAGTCTGTGAGAGAAAAAGTAGCCGCGTGAAAGCGACTGAAGTGCAGACAAAGTAAAAGTGGCAGCAGGAGCGATCACCTCCAAACAGATTGGACGCTGACGCCCACTCAGCCGGCGTCTTTGTTTTACAGTAATGTTTGTTTTCACTGAAAAGCCTCGTAGTTAGACATCAATCAGTCACGTCTTTGTACGGCATATTCAACTATAACAGAGGCTCCCACTGTGATAATGAAAGGGAGGTGTGGAGGCGCCCGCTGCTACTGATGTCTGACAGCCGTCATTCTGCTGGTGAACATATGTCTCCCTATGAAAATGATAAGCGATATGATCTAAGTGAATAAAAATATAAAATTAAAACAGACTTTTCATCAAGTGCAGCATGAATGTATGAAGGTCAGACTTTAGTTCTGAAAACTCAGCAGCTGATGATGATGGATTATAACTGATAATTTCAGGTCTCTTGGGATGAACCGTACACACTCGGGTGCTTTTTTTCTTTTTTTTTTTGGATCTTTTTGGTCTTTTTTCATTTAGTTTGTTGATTCAGATTCAATTCATGCTGTTGACTCGTCTAAATGTGGATTCACCGGGAATAGTTCAAAGACAAATGACACGAGGAAATTAGAATGACGCATTAGATGAGACTGAAAGAAGAAAGGGTGTAAACAACAATTATTGTTACGTAGTTATATTATGGGATGCCGCTTGTAATTGTGCGCACCCTTGAAAGTTAAATGAATGACAAATCCTTCATTCAGTATTTTGTTGATTTGTTGGAGCACACGGGGAATATATATACTCTGAAATATTATGAAGTTATTTATTATAACTGTATTGAATATATAGAATAAAACAACAGAATAAACGTTAGAATAAAGTGATAATAGTAATAGTTTTTCTAACATTGATATACGTTATAAGTATATATAAGTTTTATAAGCTGGAGCGCCTGTTTTTCTGGTGGTTTTTATTGAGTTGTGCTGCTTTTGGAACCACCATTTCTTGAGGCCTTTGCCCAAAGGATCCTTTAAATTCTATCTAATCTAATCTAATCTAAAAGACAAAATAAAGTGTGATAAAGTCAGCGATGGGTTGGTCTACTGAGAGCAAAGAGGTGACGCTAAAATATGAAGAAGAGCCGTTTAAACATATTAACTGGACTGTTACCGTGGTGAAGTGGTCACATGGTCCTGGGTTCCACGGCCTTTCTGTATGTTCTCTCCATTACTGATGGTGTTTTATATGTATGTTCTTAGTTTCATGTTTTAGAAATGGTTTTAAAGCTGACCTTTACATTTTTAGTGTGGGCGTACGGCTGCGATTTTTACTTTATGTAACTTCTGCTGCTGCCGTCATTACCAGGACACTTTTGAAAAGGAGATTTTTAATCACTATGAGCTTTTCCTGGTTAAATAAACATTAAATAAAAAAGTGTGTATGTTTTCTATAGTATATTATAACCTGAGCTCTTTTTCAGTAACTTTATGCTGACCTGTTTGTTATAGCGACAGGGTAGTTTAGTGGTTTACACCGCTGACTTAAGTGCGGAAGATTGCCGGTTCGATCCTCAGGTGGGACCTTTAGGTTATACATCCCTATACCTGTAGCCACAAGGGGGCGGAGTCTCATTGTGCTCGTCCCAAGCCCGGATAAATACAGAGGGTTGTGTCAGGAAGGGCATCCGACGTATAAACCTGTGACAAATCATAGGTAGTCCTCAGGTTACAACGCAGCTGATTTACGTTATTTCGACTTTACGACGCCGAAATCTCATCCGTACAGTATTTTATTTTTTACTTTATTTTGTTAATATTGTGACGGTCCCTCCACACCACTAGAGGTGTGTCGGTGTCTTTTCCGTCTCTTCACGACAGAACCTGCTCAAGGGGACGTTATCCCATCATTAGCAGATGCGCTGCACCAGGGCCCGGTGTCGTGCTCGTCCTCATAGCCCTTCCTCGTTGTTCTCATGGCTCTCTCACCCTTGCTCGCCCTCTCTCACTCCTGCCAGACCTACGCCTGCACTCTGTCCTTTTGGCTGCGGCTGCACCTACACATCGGCTGTTTTATGGAAGATTCGAACTCGGATCTCAACTTGCGCTAAAATAAAACCTATATTTTTTCACGACCCCAATCACTAGTTTTCTTTTTGGTTGCGGTCTTTGAGCCGGGCCGTAACAATATGAAGTGTAATACATGTATTTGGATAGTTATTTAGGGGGTATTTAGGGGTACTAAAGGGTTAATTCTGACTTACGTGGAAATCCGGGTTACGTCGACAGCGTTGGAACGGAACTCGTTCGTAACCCAAGGTCTACCTGTAGTAGTTATGTAAAATTGGGGTAGGACTAGATCATCTCGGGTTCTTCCTACTCCATTTCAGACATAACGTGTTGTCGCGGAGCCACAGTGAAGTACTTGTACGCTGTGTTCTTTTATATTTGGTTTGTTGCCTTCGATATTCTCTTTGCCTTTTGTTCAATTCTGTATTTTGTTCATATGTTCAAACTAAAGTTGATGATGTGACATATGAGAATAGATTTTCTCTGGGTCTTCTGGGTTGTGCCGGCTGTTAAAAACATCATAATAGGTTCACTGATCTGAATCTAAATCAGGGGTGTCAAACATGCGGCCCGGGGCCCAAAACCGGCCCACCAAAGGGTCCAATCCGGCCCTGCAGGACGAATGAGTGGAATACAAAAATTACACTGAAGATGTGAACGATCAAAAATGTTCAAATAATAGTAGGTCAATTCAATCTAAAGTAGGTTAGACCAATAAAACACTACAATAATAAAGTATAAATAATGAAAACAACATGTTTCTCTGTCAAAAAAAGAGAAATTACACAAAAAATGTTTACATTTACACATTAGCCTTTTACAAAAAATATCAACAACCAGAAATGTCTCAACATAATTAAGTGTAATTATATCAATATTCTACCTGTTATTAAATATTTTGTGTATTTGTACTTTATAATGAACATATGAAAATGAGGAACTGAAGCCAAATAATGGCATAAATTTTAAAAATTGCATTTTTTTCCCCTACATAAATTTATTTTTGTTCATGTTTTTAAAGGATAGTTTGGAGATGTAAACATTTTAATAATACAATTTTACATTTTTTCACACTAAAACATAGAAATTACACATATAATTGTGGGACTGATATCATTTATATATTATTATGTTAATATTTTAATATTATTTTAATGATCCGGCCCACTTCCAGTCATATTGGGCTGGATGTGAGTTTGACCCCCCCTGGTCTAAATCATCCATAGGTGTTATTATGGGAATGAATATGAATATGAGTCTGTATACGTCAGCCCTGTGATGGACCGGACTCACATACCACCACTAACTACCGCTTCAGACCCTCACGAGCACTAAGTGGTTCAGAAAATGGATGTTTGGATTATTATGTCAAACTGGTCTTGTGTCTTACATATAGTTCATTATACGCAGTAGATTTGAACTGTATTTACTTCATTTATGTCCTCATGTGTTCACTTCCTGGCCTCAAGTGCCAGATAAATGTACCTGTATATGCGTAAAGACTAACATCCTCTATGGTAGGAGTGGACCCGCCAAAGTAAAAGCCCTGTATTCTTAAACATTATGACATAAGGTATTAACAGGTCTGTGAGGATGTAAGCACTTATGAAAAAAAGACAGTCATTTTTTTTAGAAGGTGTCTGAAAGAAGGAAAGAAAAGAGGCTGAGTTCAGTCATTATTTGTGATGGGGTTTGTACGGCTGCATGCAAACAGGAAGTCTTTTTCATTAGTGTTTTTAACAACTTCTGCCAAATTATAGGGGGGGAAATGTGATATTGGAGTGTGTGTGTGTGTGTGTGTGTGTGTGTGTGTGTGTGTGTGTGTGTGTGTGTGTGTGTGTGTGTGTGTGT
>JAPSES010040064.1:0-12340 GCA_029822895.1 Maxillicosta whitleyi
CGTATTCACCGTCCCCATTTTGACGAAAGGCCAATACGTTAAGAAAGTGAGTCGAATTCACGCGTATCCGTATCCGTATCCGTGGGGATGGGGCCTGAGAGTTTCTGAAAATGAATGAATGCATGACAATAGCAGCTATGGATCCATCCTTGGTCCCTTCCCCACCTTTCCATCAAGTTTCAGTATAGTTTCTTCGAATAAGAGACAGGGAAACATGAGTGATCACATAGCTTCTTTGGTGGAGGTAATAAATTAAAGTCAAAAAAGAGCCAAATTAGCTATTTAACATGAACTTGGTGTCATAACAGTCACGCAGATTAATTAAATCCTCATCCCTGCCCTCTGCACAGCACACTATCATCATGTGGCCCTTGCTAATTCATATAATCAATTACTTTGATTAAGCATTTATGTTTGTCACTTTTGATACCCATAACTGCTACATCACTGTCACAGCACTCAGGGATCTTCTTCCCCTATCATCTCTCTATTACTTGCCTTCTTAGAATGTTTTTCAAGTATTCAGCAAATTCTTTAAATGTAAATGTCAGGAAATGCAGTAAATCTTGGCATAGAGAGGCCTGTAGCCAAAACAAGCGACATGCTCAGTGGATTTTAATGTAAGCCACAATTTACTGAGCATGTAATTGTTGTGATTATGTGGTGATTGCGTTATGTAGATTGCACACCTGTTACGGACCCCCCTTGGGCAATTTGTTTTTGACTGAAAGAAGAAAGTTACTGTCTGATTTTATTCAGGTTTGGTTGAACTCTCTCTGTATCTCTTTGTATGGCACTTAAGGATAAGTATTTAGAGCACATTAAGCGTACAAAAACTACAATATGATAACCTCCAGAGGAGCACTTACTTTACCTGATTTCACCTTAAATCTTACTATGAGAGACATGATCACAGTAAGTGCAAAAGCAGGAGTAGTAAAGAATATGTGACAGTAAGCAACATGATATTTTTGTGATAGATGTGCTGAGTGAGAAATATAAAAGACACACAGCAGAGGAAAAAGGTGGTTAGGCTATATTTTCAGCGAGTTAGAAGAAGGAGGAAGATGTGGGTGGGGGTATGGATGCAGTGCAGTGATTCACTGGTTTGCTGACCCAGTTTTGAAAAACTTCAGCAGTGTTTTAACAATTCACCCTGACAACCAAAACTATGACCAGTTTGGAGCTAGTCATAGTCTTTATATGTGTAATAATATTCTTTGCCTATTGGTTATGATGGATTGTGCAAGGTTTAGGTACAAACACAAACCGGAGCTGAGGCTGTCATAAGAAGTTCTTAAATAAAAGTCACAGAAAGCTCATTATTCTTTCCTTTTCCAGCAGAATGGCACAGTTTCTCTGAAGGTATAAAGTCTGTAAAGATATAACTCTTTACAGTTGTACACATTGATGACCTGAACCACAGCTTCCATTCACTTTATAGCTGCACTAGAATCATAAGAGGTTGCTCCTAAAATGGTCAAATTTACCTATATACAATTTGTAGTTCACAAAAATGTCACTATATTAAAGTCATTCTCTTCACAAAGGAACGTCTCAAGTCTTAGGATGTTTTCACACCCGAATTTCACTCAGATTCAAGAAGTAACACATTACAATGTGTTAAAGTGTTGCACATCATCTTGTTTCGGTTCATGTTCACACTGCTTCATGCCCCCAACACCACACCTATGTAAAAAAGGTGGAAGCCCTGTTCCTTCCAAGAGCTCACAGAAAATCTTGAATACTTTCGTTTTTGTGCACGTTATCAAATATTTGCAATTTATGCTCATCTTCCCTAATGCCAATGAAGACTTCTATTTCTTCCTCTGTCCAAATTGCTCCTTAACTCATTTTCTCTACTTGCTTATTCTGCAGCTGATAAAAAGGTATTAACCTACTGTCTGTTTACGTCTGGCAGCGGCACTTTTTCAACAGAGTCGCTCTGCTTTATGGTCATTTTATGACATTGCAGTGTATCATACTCAGAGTGGTAGAGAAAACTGTACTTTATTTCTATCACTGTGGTTATGCACACACTGTGGACCAATTGCAACTGAACTGAAACCAGCTCTTCCATGCGTTCTGAGCTCAGTTGGAACAGTGTGATTACTGCTTTCACATATGCCCAGTTGAACCAACCCAAAGACTTGTTTCCGGAACAATCGCTCCAATCAATCCAGGTGTGAAAACACCCTGTGGCCCAATCCCAATTCCCCCCTTAGCCTTACCACTTCCCCTCCATTTTGCATGATCACATGAAGGGGTAGGGGTGTCTCGATTCTTGATGAGTCAGATGGGAAGGGCTAAGGACGAGAACTGTTTGGTCCAAGAAAAGGAGATTTTTCAGACCACTCTCCAAATGGAGGGCTATGAGAACTCTTCCATAATTCTGTTAGAATCATCAGCAAGATGGAGGTCAATACAGCTTAAAAAAAAAAAAAAAGCAGCAGTCATGAAAGAAACACACAAATGTACATATTTTCTTCTCAAGCATCCTCATCATTCGATCGACTGTCTAATACCTTTTCAATGCGTTATACATCGCATTTCTGCAGTTTGTGGTTGATGGGCGCAAAAAGACGACCAAAGCCCACGCAACAGAGATGGTTACAGCCGCTGATAGCATAAGGAATTCTTTTGGAAACAGTTTTCACATCTGTTCATAGCAGCATCGGAGACTACTGATGATGTAACAGGTCTCAAAGGGTTGTCCCATTTCATAGGGGAATGTTTCAACTCCTACCCCTTGCAAATCCAACTCAAGGGGTCGTGCCAAGTGCAAGGGCCAAAGGGTGAATTGGGATTGGGCCATTTTCTTTACTCTATATTTTTATACATGTATTTATTATATAGAGCTTTATACCATATGAGAGATAAGGTTAAGCTAGAGTTAAATTTCTTGTTTGCATGTACAAACTTGGCCAAAAAATAGGATTCTGATTCGTAAAATGCTTGTGTTTAACGATCCCTTTGTAATTAATTATATAATTATCACTAATTAATTATTAAGTAGGACACTATTTACTTTGCATAGACATCAGAGCAAATTAGTCTGAAATGACAGTGAAAATGGGTATTAGAATAAATAAGCAATAAATAAATCATGAATCTGTGTTCCTTATCCATTATAAATGTGTCATAAATGACATGACATATCTTTCAGACTTCACACAAACAGTTGCCTTTGCCTAAAAACCACAGAAGTGTTTACATAAATGGTGCAAAAATCAATACATTTCTGTCAGGGCACATTTACATTGTGGTTGTTATAGATATGAATCCAATATTTTGATAAATCTGGGTTTATCTTGACTGTATTTAACACTGGGGAATGCAACGCAACTCACCTTTAGGAAAAGTAAAATACTGGGATGATTGAACATTTTGTAAAGAACCGAAGTCCCACTTCCTCTGGTTGTGCCCATGGGACCTCATTTCGGTAAAAATGAAGGTGTCTCTATGATGTCTCTGCAGTTTCAACATGGCCAAACTTGTAGTGAGTCTCACCTCTTTTAATACGTTTCCTGTCACTCCCAAAGAACATGATGAAATATATCAGGTAACCAGGGTTCGACTTGTTGGGGGCATCAATCCCGCCTCTGATTTTTACATCCCTACTTCTGTTCAATGAATTTCAGCCTCGAGGGGACAACCAACCAATTGAAATAACAAGCAGGTTGTGACAGTTTTCTTACACCTACTGTATATCCTAACACTCAACAGAACGGTACTGTCATCAGTCTCAGAATTTGTGAACATCCCCATGCACTGCAACGCCACAAAGGCGGGGATGAATGTGACAAATTCATGGGGCCCAGCATTTGTGTCCCCAGTGGATACAGGTTAGAAGACGTGGAAAATTTAGGGTAAGATCAGCTGTATACAGTGTAGCAACTGGGTAGCTTAGTGGTTAACGCCACTGACTTTGGTGCGGAAGGTAGCCGATTCAAGACCCAGGCGATCCCTTGGGAAAGGTTTTTTACACTATACATCCCAATAGCCACATGGGGGCGCAAACCTCAATGTGCCGGTCCCAAGCTCGGTTGTGTCAGGAAAGGGCATCCGACGTAAAAACCTCTGCCACAATAAACATGCGACCCGGAAAGGGAAAAAGCCGAAAGAAATCATAATCAGCAGCTGTATACAATGTAAAGGTGTGCCTCAAAGTCTATTTTGATAAATGGGAGTCAATGGGCAGGGTGGGAGGACATAAGGGATGGAAAATGGCCAGCTGAAACTAAACAGAGATTAATGCCAACCAACCAAAGAGGTCGTTGCTTTCTGGACATTTCAAATATCTGACCTGCTGAGCTTCAGCTCCTTTTAAAACTTACCTGACTAATTACAGCCAAGTGAGGGAATAATGGCAGGTTAACCTGATAAAAAAACAAATGACCTGTGATCCTAACCCAGAAAAAAAAAAAAAAAAACTTAGCACAGTTTATTTAGATTCTTTCTATATCAGACACATAATCATAACATACCTGACATGTTTCGGCAGTAACCTTCCATCTTCGTCACAACGTGGTGCATGATGTGTTTCAAATGACAGATGTTCACGGAGGCAACCTAAACAAACAAAACAAAAATAAAAAGTTACCATGCACACACTTGAAAACCCTCTGCTTTACTTATCAGGTGCACTACTGCCTCCAGTACCCTGACTTATCCATGCATGCCAAAGTTTTTGGATGGACGGACAGATGACCAACCAACTGATGACCTTACCCTGTGGCCAGCATTCATCTCCACAGTTAGGTCCCAGTAGATGCTAGTGGTAAAGTTTTTGTCGAGTTTTTATTTTATATACAAGAGAGCAAATACAGGTTCAGTTATGAAATGAGAATGACTAATGTTCGGTTTGCTCTTGAAACATGTCAAATGTCCTTTTTCTCATTTGCCTCCTCTGCTCAACAAACATAGACGAGAGTGGTGGTGGTCAAGTCAGCTACAGAGTAAATGAGGGATGGGAAGCAGCATTAGAAAGAAATTGAAAATAAAGCATTTTTCTCAGTGTGTTACAATAGTTACAGTCAAAAACACAAATAAATACACCTTCAAATAACCCTGTGGGAAGGTTCTGTGTGAATCCAGCCAAAGCACACACTTCCTCCTGTGTCCTGTGGCCAAAGTGTAGCTTGGTGTGTTTGAGTGATTCATCTGTATGTTGTTTTACAGACACACAAACAGAAACTAGAGCAAAGACAACAGACAACCACAAAACAAGACATCGTGTTACACCCTGGAAGCAGAAAGACACTGAATAAAACAAAAGAAGAAGAAAAATACCACATATTTGAAGGTAATAGTACATCACGTGCTGGCTCACACTAATAAGTCATAACAGAATCAATCAACAGTTATGTGTTGGTGGTTACAGATTATTAAATACTTTAGTTACAATAGGTATTGTAACTATTTCACTTGTTGAACTAAAAAAAAACATTTAAAAATTGTTATTATTATTATTATTATTAATAATAATAATACAATAATAATAATAATATCATTATTATACTTAAATGCTATATATTTCTTTGTTTCTAAATTAATTCATGTATAACTAAATTATAATGCAGCTTAACATGATGATGCTGTGGACATGTACACGAAGATAGTTTCTATAGCCAGACCTCTTCAAAACACAACTGACCCCCCCATGGACTAGGGCAGTGGTTCTCAAACTTTTTATGGTGGAGGACCCCTGAAATATATGTTTTAGCCAAACACCCAATAACCCCCAACTCTTGAGTCAGCATTTTTAATTGAGAAGATTAGGCAAAATTTGTTCCTGTGCCAAAGGTGTATGTTTTTATTGTCAAAACTGTGTAAACAAACAACATATATTTAACTTTAATATATTAAAAATAACAAATCTTTATACGTAAATCTTGTGTGCTGTGTAAAATAGAAAGTGAATTGTGCTGTTTCACTGATCAGAAAAATTTACTAAATGGTCATTAATGAATAAATGAACTTTACATTAAAAAAAAAACAACCTTAATGAGCCCAGTAGACTCATCTTGAATAATATAAAATGGAAATGTTACCAAAGCTTAAACAAGATGACTCACAACGATAAGATAAAGAAATATTAACATTGAAATGAAACAAGGTCAGGGGTGTTAATTTTATGATGTGGATGTATTTATGATGTTTTTACAACTTCTGACTGAAGGGGTATTGTAATCATTTTGTCGTCTGTCCGTCTGTCTGTCCATTCAACGACATAATCGCATTAATGCATTCAAATATCTGCACCAAATTTATAGTCAATGGCTTTGTGCAATTATAATATCTGAGTGCTTTCAAGTATAAATATGTATGTAATAAGTTTTACACAAAGACAATCTAATGTAAATTATAGGGCAGTAACTTTCAACGGAGTCTTACACTGTATTTGGCCGAGGGGTGTTAAACGTTTGCAGCATGTTATATTATATTTCAGCATTAATTCTCATTATTTATTTTGTATTCAGAACATGATGACTTATTTAATGTATTTTTCCCCGCTGGGCTTCGTCTGGGCACCCCTGTGGGCACTATAATAAATGGAACAAGAATAATCCTTGAAACATGTCTTGACTTTAAGGTAAGTTGCTCTTCATGTGAGTTCCATAAAAATAGACAAAGCTATAGAGAAGTTAAACTTCCAAATAATATCTTGCATGGCAGTGTTGTGCACGTCCAGGGGCTACACAACGTCTATAACTGGGCAATAAAGCTGAAAAGTTCTCAAAACTACCCGATTAAAAGCGCAGTGAGGTTAGAGGTGTGAATTCTGATTTGAGGGGAAAAATAGTCAGATTTCCAGATACTTCAAGGTGTTTTTGTTGACACAACCTTGGTGTGGTCAGCTGAGAGGCAAAACAAATTCAAATGAGAGAATCACTCAATAACACTTAAAATATGAACAGATCCTGCCCAGATTTAGAAATAAGTAAGAATTCTGCCCTGGAACCTGGAGGAAGCACAGTGAAAAGTAAATGGAAGGAATCTATTAATCCAAGACTCTTTATATGAGCTCTTTGAAGAATGAAATGAATGAATGTAATCACAAAGCTGTAACTGTACTTTCAATATTCTTTTTTCCCCTCTCAGTAGCTGCAAGAGCTTACATTTAGACTTATTTTGTAATAGAACTACGTATGCTATAACAATCCATACAGATGCTGCCAAACACTGATCAATTGCAATGCCTTTAACTTCTCCACAACATAGTCAAGTTATTAACCCTTTCATGCATGTTGTACAGTTATTCAAGTTTCAGTTAAAACCCACAATATTTGCTATAATCAATCCAAACTAATAGTGTAAATAATGGATTAGATTTTTATAACACTTTTCTACACACCCAAAGCGCTTTACATTATTGATCCATTCGCTCTCACATTCCCCCTCTGGTGGTGGAAAACTACATTTGTGGCCACAGCTGCCCTCCGGCCCCTCCAACTAACACAGAACGTTCATATACCAGTGTGAGTGGCACTGCAGTCAAGGAGGGTGTAATGTCTTACCCAAGGACACAATGAACTGACTAGGACAGGGCAGGATTCAAACCTCCAATCTTTCAGTTATTGGGCAGCCCACTCTACCTCCTGAGCCATGGCAACCCAAAATAATAGTATTGTGTAGCACTGCAAAATCTGAATTACACCATGGATCTACTGATATTTAATGCCTCTGTTATTTTAATACATTGTTAAGTCATTACTGATGAGCCAAATTAGTCATTAATCCACTGTGTTTATGAACATATTTATAGCAAATATGATATTTACTATTAAACTACATTCACATTCAAACCACTGATATGCAGTCGTCTACCATCCTCAAACTAACAACCGAATCCAATTGGACATGTCTTATTGTCTATTATGGAACAGTATATACATTGTTCTAACAGCTGTGTACTTGAGCTTGTATGGTGATACTATATATACTGTGTCTGTATATATATATATATATATATATATATATATATAAAAAAATCTTCGTCACGCCCACCTGGGAGGTGGCTCCTTCAGACTCGGGTCCTCTACCTGTGATCCTGAGGGTTGTGTGCAGGATCTCAGCTGTTCCTAGTATTCTGTTCTTTTGGACTCAGATCTCTGATGTTGTTCCTGGTATCTGCTGGAGCCATTGTCCCAACTTGGGGGGTCACTGCCTCTAGTGCCCCGATCACTACTGGTACCACTGTTGCCTTCACACCCCACATTTTCTCTATCTCCTCTTTCAGTCCTTGGTGTTTCTCAAGGTTTTCATGTTCTTTCCTTCTGATGTTCCTATCACTGGGGATTGCTACATCAATCACCACCACTGTCCTTCTGATGTTTATCCACCACCACTATGTCAGGCTGATTGACCATCACCATCTTGTCGGTCTAGATTTGGAAGTCCCTCAAGATCTTGACCTGTTTGGTCTCTGTCATCTTGACCCTGGGACCTCCAGTCCAAACTCTGTACAGATGTTCCTCTACACTATGCCCGCTACCTGGTTATGCCGCTTCATGTATACCTTGCCTGCCACCATCTTACACCCTGCTGTGATGTGCTGGACTGTCTCAGGGGTTTCTCTACACAGCCTACACCTGGGGGTCTTGCCTGATGTGGTAGACCTACACATGGGGTCTTGCCTGATGTGGTAGACCTACACCTGGGGTCTTGCCTGATGTGGTAGACCTACACCTGGGGTCTTGCCTGATGTGGTAGACCTACACCTGGGGTCTTGTCTGATGTGGTAGACCCCGGCCTCTATTGCTCTGGTGTTCAGGGCCTGTTCTTGTGTAGCCATCAGTAGTCTCTGTGCTGTCCTTCAGTCCAGCCTTATCCAGCCACTGGTATGTTTTCTTGATATCAGCCACTTCCTCAATTTGCTGATGGTACATGCCGTGCAAAGGGCTTGTCCTTCCATGATAGCCCCTCTGGTTCCTCGTCTTTACTGGGTTCTTGCTGCCTGAGGCATTCACTGAGCAGTTGGTCACTGGGGGCCATCATATTCCTGGAGGTTTGTCGTTTCCTGGACAGTAGTTCTGACACTTAATAGTTCTCGGCCCCCTTCTTTTCACTTTGTGTACAGCCTCAGGATGCTGGACTTGGGGTGAAACCCTCCATGCATGGTAAGGAGCTTCCTTGTCTTGATATCAGTGGCTTGTATCTCTTCCAGTGGCCAGGATATTATACCAGCGGGGTGTCTGATCACTGGCAGGGCATAGGAGTAAATGGTCTGGAGCTGACTTTTCAGGACCTGCCTTACCCTCTGTAGGTATTTTGCTGTGGCTGACCTCTGACCTGCCTCCTCATGATTACCATTTGCCTGTGGGATCCCCAGGTATTTGTAAGTGTCCTGCACATCTGCAATGTTCCCTTCAGGTAGTTCAACCCCTTCAGTTGTGTTCACCTTTCCTCTTCTAGATATCATCCGCCCACATTTATTTAGTCTGAATGACATCCCAATGTCTTTGCTGTAGATCCGAGTGAAGTGAATCAGAGAATCCATGTCATGCATTTTTTTTAATATATATATGGTATGAAATGGTCTTATATAGCGCTATAAATAAAGACACCGTGTTAAATTTGATGATCCTAGTGGTTTTTCCAATCCAGACATAAAGGTTTTTTCAATGAATCTCAGTCTCATTCCAGGTTTCGTGTGTAACGCATCTTGTCCATGCATGTTAAATGCAGAACTTGCTCATTTAAACATAGATAAATCATAAATGATTTTGCGATGGTGGTCATTTTTATTAAACACTCTGCCTTGCATAATTAGTTCAATTCCCAACGTGTGCCTGTGAGAAGACAGAATTAAAAGATTGTAGATCATTCATTTATCAGACAGGTGTTTGTTTACCTGCTCAAGCAGGAAAACAAACACTACTCCTGTCTCATAAATGAATGATCTACAATAACTGTAAGTGAAAAACAGTGTGAAACTTTACCAGAGAATAAAAAGATATTTGGAAAAAATAGTAGTATGTAATTTTTGTGTCATTTTTACCGTGTTACTTGTGGATTTTTGAACAAAAACAATATAAAAATGTATTTTATCTGAAAAATTGTTTAATGTTTTAGTCTCACTAAATATTTATTTTTAAAAATAGACCTTTCTGCTTTCAAACTTGCTTCATAACATTAGTCTGGTTTGAATTTTTAGCCCCATGTCCTGTTTTTAGAGACCAGATTCATAGAAGCACCCATAGACAAATCAACATACCACTGTACCAAATATATATATATTGCACATATGTATGTGCAATAACAGCAGAATATACAATAATAATGGTCATGTTTAAAGTTCATCCTTTACTGTATTTATATTTTATCTGTACAGTTTTGTCCATTATGAATTAGTTTACACCAATTTTTTAACTAAATTATTGTGTGCACTTTATTTTTATATTATTTTCAGTTCTTATACTGAAGAACCAAAAACAAGACCATGAGGTTGAGACAGACTTGTTAATAATGGATACCTGATATGTTGGTGCTGTAGAACTCAGTGGACATTGCAGCATTGCTTTTTCCAACTTTTTCCATAATGTAATGTGTTTTGTGAGGCCACAGTGACCTTCACCTTTGACCTTTGGCCACCATTATCTGATCAGTTCGATCTTGAGTCCAAGTGAAGATTTGTGCTAAATTTGAAGTTTCCCTAAAGGTGTGTGTTGAGATACCTTATTCATAAGAATTGATTGGTATGGGGTCTGTGATAGCTCGAGCAGTCAAGGCGCGTTAAAAGAAGATCGTAGACCCAGGTGCGGCAGCAAAAGCGGTTTCTTTATTACTTGCAGTGACATAAACATACCTGAACCATACCTAATCCATCTCCCATCCATGCAGTGACCTATATATACATAAAGTGCACACAGTGAAATTGACAGAACAAACCACTACCACAGGGGATTGAAACAGACAAGTTAATATTAAATTCTTCTTCCTTTTACAAAACATACACAAACTCATTAAATATATTATTTACAAATATTAACATAAACCCATATACCACATTAACACCATACAAACCCATATCTATACATTTACATTTAACCCAAGAACTGTAAAACCCCTTCTTCAACCTCCCAAGTATAGTTTCCCAGAATATTTAAATACTGTCTGAGCCCCCCGGGGATTCTTGTGGCTGGACACCATCCTGGACACGGAACTACATTGGTAAGTTGGTGTCTACAATGTTCAATAGAAGAGTTAATCTTCCCGTATGCCCAATATTACGATACATACAGACCTATACTGCGCTCCAATTAATATAGCGTATGTGCAGGCACAGGCTCCGAACAGAGTCCGTACTAAACAATATCATATTCAATAAATATATTTATTTAAACATCTGTTTATGTCCCCTGTGTTTTCTATGTACAATACTACCACACATAATAATTATCCGCAATCATTACTATGGTAACGGCGACCCGTCGTTACAGGGTTACAGAGACTTTGACCTGCAGGTCAGCCTCTAGTCCAGGTAAACATAGGTGCTTTTTAAGATATTTTGTCAAGATGTTTCTAAGATACTGTGTTTAAAATATAATGAGGGCAGACACATCTTTTCATAAAGAAGCAGACACATGTAAAAAAAAAAAAAAAAAAAAAATCAGCATGAATTTACTTTGTTCCTATGTGCAGCTTGTCCTTGTTTTATATGCTTTTATTTAGAAGATGATAGTATAAAAGGCAAAGGGGTGATGGACGACTGTCAGCAGTGCACATCTTCAACAATTCACAATTCTGTTACTGTGTAAAGGCTTTTATGGTGACTTCCAAACATGCTTTTCCTCTTTATTTAATCTTGATTCAGCGTACCATTTTGTGATATTTACTTACTGAGTGTATAGATGTTCATCAAAGCTCAGAGGTTATTTCAAAACAAAGTGGGCTGAAGAAAAGTTTTTTTTTTCCTGCAAAATACCCTTTTTGTCATGTCAGCTGTTATCAATATTAACCAAAACTATTTGTTTCTAATTTGTTTCTGATTTCTTTTAAGTTTAAAGGCAGATTTTTTTTTTCCCCCTCAGTGAGTTAAAAAACAACAGGCTTGTGTTTAAAATGATTCTTTATGGCCAGAACATGATAAATATTTCAGAAATCTAGAGTAAGCCTTTAAAATTATTATAACAAAAAAATATTTGGCAAAATTCTGCAAAAATTAACTAGGAAGGTTTTTTTTTTGTTTTTTTTTTTAGCATATATGACAATGTAAACAAAATTAACCCTTAAAGGAGCACTAGGTAGCATTTTACGCGCAATGAGCAGGCTTTACAAGAGTGACTTATGGAAACCGGACTACTGCATCTGTGGCTGCTGATCCAGTTCATTTCAC
>JAPSES010040114.1:0-12339 GCA_029822895.1 Maxillicosta whitleyi
TTCTTGATGTAGTACTTCTACTTTTACTTGAGTAAATATTTTGCAGGGTATTGGTACTTTTACTTCAATACTAAACTACTTCCTCCACCCCTGGGGAATTGGAACTCCAGAAGTTAACCCAGGGAGCCTCATGAATCCTAAATGTAATTTGTTTGTGGTAACAATATAAAAAAAAACTTAATTCTGTATTGCACAATATACATGTCACCAACACTAAAACAGCTGCTGAAGCTTTTTATTCAAATCTTCAAAAGTCAAGAGGGGGAAAAAAGTATTATAAAAGTGACTTGGAGCAGATCATGTTTATACAGTCTTATACTTGAACTTAATTTTAACCACTAACTGACTTACAAAATTATGTCTTTAACTGGAATGCAATTATTTGCTGGAATAAAGTCTTATAGGGAACAGGAAGGGGCAGGACTTCAGCTCTATAATAAAAGGAACCAAGTCTGCAGGAAATACAGAAGAAGAAACAAATGCAAACCTTTTGTATCCTTTAATTCAGTTGATTGTAGCAGATATCATAATATTAGACTTCATTCTGCTGATTAGGTTATGTTGGAATCTTTTGTGATGGAATGTGATGTGTTCTGTAGTGAGTACAGGCTGTTACAGAGGTAGAAGGACACATAAGTTAGCTTGGTTAGCTTAGCCGCAGAGTTAGCTAATGTCAGCTAATTATTGGTGCCAACACAACTGAATACTGTATAAGCACTTGAGCATAAATAATGCCTGAATTGATTTTTAATGTAATTTAAAGTCTTAGTTTCTATGTTTTAAATACGTCTTATTATAGTTTTGTGATGGGAGCCAGTCATGTCTATTAGCTACATTTACTAACCTCATAAATGGCGCCTATTCTTTTCCTTATGTGGGGCATTTTCGAAAGCTATATTAATTGTTTGCTCAAATATGGAGTTAGCATCAACTGACACAAAACAAACTCCAATATAAATTACACCGAAGGTTTTAATTTAATTTAATTTAATTTGTGAGGTGACCATATTTCTTGTTTTAATGTACATCAGTTTCTGAAACCGGTGCGCCATAGCCCCGCCCGTTCGGCCGTGCGGGTCGATGAATGGAGCACACCATGCTCTGCAGTCCGGGGCGAGCTGAAGCGGAGGGCGGGGGGAGGAAGAGGAATAGGAGGAGGAGGAGGAGGACTGGTGGATTGGTGGGTTGGAGGCTCTCTGCTCCTGCGCTGTTTTTGCTCCAGCTCTCTACACTCCGTCCGTCCGTCCGTCCTTCACTCACTCCAGCCGGACTCCAGTGCGCCTGTGTCAGCCTCCAGGTGAGTCCGAACCTGAGCCGGACCGAGCCGAGCCGGGCTGATCGGTGTTGTTTACCTCTGCTGCTCTTTCATCTCCAGTCTGCACGGATTTGTTTCATTGTGTCCGCGACTGTGGGAAGCATCCAGACACACGCACGACGGCCGTGTTCGTGGGTGTGAGTTACTGATGTGACACGATAAAGCTTCACCTAAAGCGGGATCTGATCAGTTAAACGGGTCGGTGTCGCATCCAACTCTCCCGCTCCGTCCTCTTTGCCCTCCCTCCTACCCCCCCATGTCTCCATCGTGTTGTTGAACTTGTGTCGGTGAGTGTTTGTGTTTTGCTTGTGTTGTTGTGCTTGTGTTGGTGCAGTTCTGCAGATCTTTCTCTATCTGCGTTTCTGCTGTTTTAGTCCTAGTTGTTGGACCCCCCCTCCCTGTTCATTTCCCAGATGGAGATGGTGATGATGGTGGTGGTAGTGGTGGAGGAGGTGGTGCAGGCGTGGTCGGTGCTGCTGACCTCAGCCTCAGATCAAAAACACTAGAATGTTCCTTTAAACATTCCCACAGAAACTGAGTGTTTGCAGTGGGCTGCTGTTCACTGTCAGTGCTGCTTCTTAATTTAATAGTTTTACTGGAAAAAACACAAACAAGAAAACTGCTGGTTATAGTTTAGATTTGGGATAGTGTGGTAAACTGTTATTATTTAGTACTGTTAACTTCCTCCTGTGTGTAAATAAGCCCATTATCGTCCTGTTGTTTGTTTCTGGACAGTTTTTCCTCCTCTATGACTCAGCTGTAGTGGCTTTTATTTCTCACATTTTGTGTCTGTATCTGTGACAGTAAATGCTGCTGCTTTGAGGCGTTTTTTTTTTTTGCGCAGACCCTGTTTCAAATCCTGTAGAGCAATTATGTAATCAGATCCAGGCTGGGCTGCCCCCCCCTCTCCTGGCTTCTCCATTTCTTTCCCCTCTTCGTCCCTTTTTCTCCTCTTTATCCTCCCCTTTTCTCTCCTTTCCCCCTCATTCATTTTCCTGTGAATTTTCCCTTTTGCTATCTAATCATTACCTCAGTTTTTCCCTCTTATCATCTGTCCCCTTCTCCTTCCCCCACCCTAGTTTATGTCTTTGATGCAGCAACTGGGAAACATTTGGCAACTTGTTGACCAGGGTTTTTAACATGTCGCACTTGGGTGTCAGGTTATTGCCTTTTTCCTCACTTCGTCCTGTTGAAAGTGGATGAAAAGGACACAGACTAAACCAGTTGAATCTGTTTTAGACAGTTAATCTCTGCTTTACTGCTTGTGCATGAGTTTTGTGCTTATGGAGGTTAAAATGAGGAATTCAGAGGTGCTCAGTGTTGGGTGTCCAGTTCAAGGACACTGTACTGTAGGACAAATGCATTTAGTCACAAAAAACCCAAAACACAACCTATCTTGATTGAAATGTTTTTTTGTTGTGACCAAATCCTGATTTTTTTTTTTTTTGTATTGAGTTAATTATAATATGGAGAAACGGGAACATGACCATATTTCACCTTGTACTCGGTATCTGCAAAGTTAAATGGAAGTAAAACATGTCATTTTCTAAATCTAATGCAGGACAAAGTCTGTCTAGTTTTAACCTGAAATAACCTAACTGTCCTCTCAAAATTATATTGACTTAAGAAAAGGGCAAAAGAAAGGCAGTTGTAAAAATCCCTTATGTTACAGTACAAATGGACAGATTCAGATTGATGCTGATCTCTGCAGTTGAAGCCTGTTTTCACAGACTGTACGTTTTGTGTTGCTGAATGAGCAATAGAATAAATGCCTAAATTGAGAACTCAAAATCATTTTCAAAATCAGTTTTTTTTTTTTTTTTTTAAATGTTGTAATGTTTTTTTGTGGATCCCCCAGGGTCTGGAATAAAGAAATAAAGAAAGAAATTTTAGTTCAGGTTTGACATTCAGCCCAATATGAGCTAAAATGTGCCAGACCAGTAAAATACTAACTCAAAATCCTAAAAGAATATGAACCCCAAACTTTTGTCTATGCTTTTGTTTTGAAAAAATTTAATTGCGTCATGAAAATGTTTACATTTATAAACTCTTCATTAAAAAAAAAGAAAAATGTGAACAACCTGAAATGTCTTATGAAAAATAACTAAAATGTTAACTTGCAGATCACAGTGGAATTACAAATACACCAAACATGTAGCAACAGGCAAAAATATTGGTAAAATTACTCTTACTTCTTTTTAGACATTTCATGGTGTTCATGTTATTCCCATTTTGTTTTTGAAAGGATAGTTTGTAAATGTAAACATTTCCCTGGAATTCTTTTTTTTTTTTTTTTACTTTGAAACACAGAAAAATCCACAGTCATCATTATTTATAGGTTATTATGATAGTTCTTTTCGTGTCTGATCCACTTTAGATCATATTGGTCTGAATGTGGAACCTGAACTAAAATGCCTTTAAAATCATTGACTGTTAATATCTCAGTATAGGCCAATTTTTACAAATTCATCCCACATCCCATGGATCCTCTGGTTGGTTTGGGGGTCTTTGTGAGTTGGGAATTTTGTGCTGCGGTCTCAAAATGCATCACTGAACCAACAAAGCATCTTCCTTAACTATGATATTTTAACTTCCTATTTCTGTAGCATCAGAAAATGGCAAAACCACATCCATCTTTATATACTGCGATATAAGCAAATACTGAGACTCCGTCCCCACTCGCATACTTCTGCAGCATGATGGGATACAGCACCATGAATCAGCTGACTGACAACTAATGGACATTTTACTTGCAGCATAAACAGGCCAAATGTGAAGAAAAACCATGTTTTGAATGAGAAGTGAAGTGAACCATAAGACACAGCTCTGCTCTTAAAATCCAACTCACCTGTCGACAAACAGAAACACGATGATCTGCTGTTTGTTTTTATAGCTTTTAAAATGGAGCAAAACCAAGGGAAAAGGCCGGAAGTCATGGGGTTTCATGGGAAATCTGTGTTTAATCTGGATGGATGCGAAATACTCTACACAGCAGCTGTAAAACCCTAAAATGACTGGGAGGCGTTTGCTGGATGGTTTCCATTGTTAAGTTATAGTTCATTGTTTTTATTAAACCGTTTGCAGTGAACGTTGAATGTTTGGTCGCTGTCCATCAGCAGGTTTGAGTGTTTTACTTATAAATGATCCACAGGGATGTTTTAAGTGGAAGGAAACGCTGCTTCTTGGTGCATTTTGGCAGCAAGTCAAAGGTTTTTCTTTCATTTTTTTCCACTACTCAGTGTCGGCAGCAGTGAGGATGATGATGATGATGCAGGTTACTCTCAGCTCAGCTGGGTTGATATATTCAGGAGATCTGAGTTGTAAATCAGTGAATCTGCTGCAGAGTATTGCTGAGTCGTGAGCTTTCATCATTTTAAACCAGGATAATATTAAACTTCAAGTCCCTGCAGGAGAGAAGGAAGATAGACAAAATGAAATCTGAGTAAAATACACACTTTATTTTACATTAACAGAAGTGTTCAACAAGCAAGTGGTTAAGGCTTAAATATTTCATCAGGTTCAATATCTCCTTGATGAATTCTTTGGATGGATTGTTGAGTCATTCACTTTTCTATAGAACATCGAACTGTAAAAGTGTTTTTGCAACATTTTCATTTATATTAAATACTAGCTTTACACTGTTTTTTGTTGGTGCAACAAAGGTAAAGATTAAAGGTTTACGGTCAGTAATCAATACAGTTTTAATCTTATTTTTTGTCTGTAAATGCTAGAGTTTTCTCATTGATTTGTGTGTGTGTGTGTGTGTAATGTCCATATTATCGTCTGTTCTTGTTCTGTCAATAACTTTACTTCTTGTAACTGGTCCTAAAGTCCAAAGCATCCAGTTTTTCTCCTCTAATCCACTGAGACCATTTCAGTTGGTGGTTTAGACTGGTGCTTTGGTCCATTTAATGGTCTGGGTTGGACATGTGTATGTTTGGACTAAATGAGGTAGAACCTGCTTCAGGTCTGGATTCTGTCTGTGTTTGGTCACAGTGTCTCAGGTTGGTGCTTTTGACAAGTGTAAAACTTCTGTTCTGTCTTAAAGGTGGACTAACATTCACCCCCAGTCACGAATCACCAAGGTGATGGTTTACGCACTGAAGTAATTTCAAACCACTTTGTCCTGTTTTCCCATCTGGGCTTTGCAAACAGAAGAGTAATTCAGGAAAAGTAAGAAAAAAATCTGTCAATTTGAGTTGATTCCAACACCAGTCTGGTTCGGTGCAGGTTCTGTCCTTTATTTTCACTGTTCATCTGTTTACTCTGAATGGGTTCTGTCCTTCTGTATCAGCCTTGTAAACAGATCTATGAGTTTGTTGCTGTGTTAATTAGTGCATTAGTCTGTTGACAGACTGTATGTCTCTGACGTCAGCGTGTTTGATAGGGGGTGGGGGGGTTGACTGAGGGTGGTCCCGTTTACTTTACTGTGGAAGAGGAGCCATAGTCAGGTGACCAGGGACACCATAAAAGAAGAAAAGCCACCTGAGTGTGAACACAGAATTCAGACTGATTCAACCAGAAAAACCAATGAAAGGAAAACAGTAAGGATTTGTTTTTTATGTCACATTGAACACAACACAACTGAAAACTAAAATTCAGTCTTCATTTATTTGTTGTTTTTAATGGTATTATCACAACGAAATTGTACTTGATGATTAAAAGATGTAGCAACACAATTTTTTCTTTGAAGTTGGAGTTGATTTTTGGTCCTGGATGAAAGTTAAAAATGTCAGACAGTTATCATTAGTTTGAGTTAGTTATCAAATGAAACAAAATGAAAATATTAGACCAAGCCAAAACTATGTAAAGTACAAAACAAGATGAAAATAGTGTAAAAGACAGAAGAAACAATGTAAAAGACGCAAAGACAAACAGCTTAGCATAAATAATAAAAAAAAATACAGAAGATATAAAAGATTTAATGAAAACATAAACATAAAATATGAGGATCAAATGAGGTCCATGTGAAGACAAAAATTACATATATGACCTAAAAGACATAAGATGAATACACAAACTACGTATTTACAGAGTTTCACATTAATCTGACTTTCTTGAGCATGATTTTGACAGATGGACAGTTCAACAGGGTCCTATATCCACAGAGACAAAACCATTTTTCATACCAGTCTGTAAACATTTTCTTTTGGGCTGTAAATGTGTCTGGTTTTGAAGCCTCTAGTGGACATTAGAACTACAGATTTCAGGGTTTACTCATTTGTTCCATTTTTCTGCACTAGAACAAAGACCAAAAATTGAACGTGAAAAGTTTTTTTCATTAGATTGGGTAAAAATTTTTACATCATCAACACCCAACAAACTTTCCCCCCTTTTTAATAAGAAATAACCATTTCAACCTTTTTCATGTCTGTAAATGACAGAATACCCCTGTGTGGTGGATTGTCCCTTTAAGAACCAGAGCTTTGAGGTGTCATATTTTCAGAAAGGAGGCCAGTCGTCAGTGTTGGCTCTGTCCTCTGTTCATTCTCTTTACTTTCTCCTCATATTATTCCTTCCTCACTCCCTTATCTCCTTCCAGTCGTCCTTCCACTCTTGTTCTTCACCTTAATCCCCTAGTTTCCTTTTTACCTTCTTACCTTTAAAAAAGAGAAATAAAGTAAGAGTAATGACAGTGCTGCTAGTGAATTTGAGGGCTTTTATTTTAAAGCCGACAGCTGGGGTTTATTCCTCCCTCCTCCAAGACTCTGAGGTTTAACTTTAAGCTGCAGGAGTGTGGATGGATGGAGGAGGAGGAGTAGGTTCATCTGCTTTGGCAGCAGTAATGCTGGTTTGAGAAGGAGAACGATGAAGACCCCTCCCCAGAGGGTTAGTCCTCAGCACCTCCCATTGGTTAAACGTTACAACACAAATGAACCAATAGCCTGGTTGATCATCTTTGGTGTTTAATCAATGCCAATAGGATATTTTAACTCACCTGAATTGAAATTGCAAACTACGAAGGAAGAAGTTGTAGCCTATAAATGTAAAATAGACGCCAACAGTCACCTAGATATTTAAATGACTCTGACCTAGATGGAAAAAAACGGACTAAGTTTCTAGTAAAGTCAAAATCCTCTCCCTTTACAGTGTACCTGTACTGGTCAGGCTTATGACATTAACTGTGCTTTACTTATAAGCAAAAGAAGGACAAATTCAGTTAAATAGTCCCCATAAATGCACCAACGCAGAGCAGAACTTAGGTGAGCAGCCATTTACATCTGTGACATACCTGTAGTTGATTCTGGGTGATGGCATACAAGTAAACAAGCTAACGTGTTTATTTGTTAAATTAATTTGATACTGATCAGAAATTCTAGCAATGTTTTTTTTTTAAAAAGAAAAGAAATTCTAGCAATGTTGAAGAACAATTCAATTTTAGCCTTTTATTTTTCTTCCACCTGAACATAACAGGATGAATTTAAACATTTTTAAATATGAAAAATCAGCAGTGCTTTATTTTCACTGCACGTCAGTGAACAGTGTGTGCTTGTCTGAATTAGATATGGGTTATTGACAAGAAAGAATTCTAATCAGTCCCTTAATTCAAAATAGATTTTACTCAACAAAATTCTGTAAAGTTCTGTTTGACTAAACAATATGCTTCACTGTGCTTGAAAATTTTGGGGCTTATACAGTTCAAAGGTTTTAGAGAGAGGGACTCTGGGGCACTGATAAGGAGGGGTGAACATGAGAAATTCATGGGGCTCTGCATTTATGGGGCCCATACAGCAGTGGAGGGGGGTCCAGTGGATACAGGCTAGAAGCTGTGTAAATTGTGTGAAGAGCCGCTGTATTAGAGATGCACAGAAGTTGGGAGTTGTATTATGTGTGGACCGCACCCCCTCATATATTGACATCATTGTTGTGACATACTGAGATAGAAAGTACAAAGAAATACCTCTTCATTTTGGTTGAGGCTTCTTCTTGTTCTTGGTTGTAATGTAAAAAAAATTATACAAATGTAGTGGTTTGCCGGGACACATGAGTGAGGGCGGGAACGTTTAACTGTAAATGTAGTTCTTTTGTATTCAGATTGAATAGGACAGTACACACTTAGAACTACAACTCCCATGAAGCATTGTTCCAACACCTGATGAACAGGACAAGAGATGCTAATATGGCGTAGTTTTTCCCACTATTTTAGACATGATACCAGTGCAACTCCTTCATACTTGTGCTAGTGGATGCATATTTTTCAATGCATAGAATGAGTTTTAGTAGCAAATATGATGGGAATTGTTGCACTGTACAGCCCTGGAACATGAATGACTAATGGAGCAGTGACTTAGTACTGACACGTACTTGACGGTGAACTATAATGTAAGTTACTGGACGGAACCGCTTGTATTATACTTGATCTTAAATGGCTATCAATGAAAATTCAGGTACTCTTTGTGTTGACTTCCAAAGGAATTGTACTTTTTCCCTAAATCTAGCATTTCTTAAGTGATTTTATCATCATTTATTCTAGTATTATCCTTTGCATTTTGCATAGTAAGTTAGGTGTTTCCTATATTAATTTTTTTATTGATCATGTAGATGTTCATTAAATCTCAAACTTCAAAAGGTTATTGCATCAAAATAGAGAAAACTTAAGAAAAAGTGACTTTTCCAGTCAAATATATCATTAACTGAACATAAACCAATTGTGTCCATCCACTGTCATTCATCCAACACCATGGGATTTACTGGTGAATTAGTGATGTAGAAAATGTTGTTGTTTCCATTTTCATTACGGCGCCTCTGAACGTCTTATTGGAGGATGATGAAAAGAGGACAAACTGCATTTTACACCAGTTATATACATGTAATGATAGGATTAGTGGATCAACAGGTATTAAACATTTTATATCTTTTGGTCACTGGTGGTTGTTTAGGTCTTCATTAATATTAATATATAGTGACTTCTGGACTTAATTCGTCCAAATCTACCCTAATGATCAATGTTTAGCCTCAGGCACTGATTAAACTACTAATTGCATCATGTTGTCAGTGGTACATAATGGTTTCTCGCTGGTATGAGGAGGTGTAGTAGAATATGTCAGGATGTGTAGCTGGGTTGAGGTGGAGATGAAGTCCAGGAGTAAGGAGGACAAGAGTTAACCGGCTGAAAAATGTTCCCTGGAAGGAGGGAAGAGGACGAGGGAGGAATGTTCTGGAAAATGTCCAGCTGATAGGAAGTGGGGCAGTGCGACAAGAGAAGAGGGAGGGCAGAAGGACTGAGTGAAGGGGAGGAGAGAACAGCTTTTTTTTTTTCCCCCCAGTGGTGAGATTTCAACTAAATATAGAGAGCTGAACATCACTTCCTAAACACACTGCAGGTTCAGTTTGTTCTGGACTTTTGACAGAACCAGACCTGCAACCAACCTCTGATATGTCCAAATATCCCAGTGTAATACCACTCTAAATGCGCGGCTGCCATTGAACTGCAAAATAATGTCTCAGTGCAAATAGAAGATTCTGATGTCTTTTGTGTTGGGTTTTGATTGACAGGTGTGACAGGTGTGTGTTTTGAAGACAAGACTGTAAAATAACTTTGTTCCTCAAGTATGTGAAGTTTATTGTTTTATATAATTAGTTAGCATTTAACATAAGCTTATATCTGACCCCTCACAGATGGCTCTGCCCCCTTTGCCCAAATATAGTCACTTCTACCTCCAAAACACCAACAGCATGACTGCCAAAACACAAGGTAGAGCTTTTAAAACAATAGGTCAAAAACTAACAGGTGACATCATGGGTCTTCTATCAACTTAGTCGATGTGTAGAGGAGGTATTTAAAGGGTAGCTGTGGTCAATTTCATTGTTAATTTTTCAAAACATCACGTATAATATGAGTGATTCTTTTCAGTAAAGTATATACTGTATATACATAGGCTCTGCCCCTGCCCGCAATTCACATAATAAAAAGGTCCAGTGTGGTGCATAACTATTTTAACTTAATTTAATTTTTTTTTTTTTTTTACTGAATTTGTACCTCTCTTGCTTATAAGTAATACACAAAACACAATTAAAGTTGTAAGAATGACCAGTACCGGTACACTTTAATGGATTAGCATTAACACTAAAACCAGATTTAAAAGGGAAAAAAAGTGTTCCAGTTAGGCTGTAAAAATGCCATAGTTAATGTTATATTTAGGCGTAAAAACAGCTTGGTTAGGATTAGGAAAGTCGAATGGGATACGCAGCCACAGTTAAGAATAACTTTTATTTTAGTTTTGAAATGTGAGACAAACAGTAGCTGTGAGCAGTGATTGTTGTCAGTCTTGGGTCGGGCCAGGTCAAAAACAGCATAGGAGTTTTGTTTGAACTGAATCACTACAGTACAATCTAAATCACACTTTGGCTCATTTTAAAATGCAGACTGGTCCAGGTTTATGGATTAAAATAAGGCAGAGGAGGAGGCACCTTGGCTTCAATTAATATCGTGTTGAAAATTATCTTAATACTTCATTAAGAAAACAAAATCAGGTCAAATATGACTAAATATATATGGTTTTACTGATTATGTGTCTGCCACTCTTCCTTTAGTATAGATGGTGTATGTCATTTACAATTATGGCTAACGATAATTCAGTGCCCTAAAAGAATGTTTCACTGCCCTTTTTTATACCCCTACCCACTCTAAAGGGGTATGTAGATATACCAGGAATTGTATCTGTTCGTCCATCTGATATTTTAGTCATTTTTCATTAAAAAAAAGCTTTAAAATATTTTTTTAAAAGACTGAAAGTTGAGTCTCAAAATGAACCTCTGGGTAGACGGTGGGCAGGAGGGGCAAAGTATAGTGTGACTGGGTGGTAGTAGTGAGCCCTGCTTACTTTTTTTTACTTTACTTTTATACTTGTTTTATGTTGAAGTGCCACTGTAACAGTCCAAAACATTCACCCGACCAGATTATACCCAGGGTTAAAGCAGCCTTGGCCCCTTTACACTCTGGGCTATATTCTGGTTGGGGGTATGCTTTAGCCTGTTACACCACTACTTTGACATAACATTGCAGTGGCGAAGTTTTGTCAAGGGCTGGAGGTTGAAATTTGACAGAGAACCACTTGTTAAATCTCAGTGTAAGAAATACTCTGGTTATATTCTGGTTTCATGGCCTTTTGTTGTTGTTGTTGTTTCTTTCTGAATATCTACAGCATTACCTATTCCTCTTTGCCTGTAGTTTTCTACCTTAGTGCAATTTGCTTTAGTTTGGAATGAATCAATAATATTTCTACACACCTCATAATTGCAAATCTCTAAGGTTGTTTACAGATCTGTGTAGAAGTACTTATTGTGCTTGTCTCAGTTCTACAGTTACTGTCGCTCATGGAACTAAATGCCCGACATTTTTATGATCTTTGACGTGTGAAATGTACCCAGATATGAGTGAGTGTTGGTTTGTTTGTTTCAGCTGCCGATATGTGGTTCTGCTCCTTTTCAGTCGTTGTGTGTCTGTGTGCTTTTGTGGCTGGGTTTATGAGGCTGAACCACTTTGACCTCAGCAGAGGTCAAACACACGAGGCCATTTGTTCTTTTTTTTCGGCAGCTGTTTAATCATCTCAGTCGTATTGGAAACCACAGATTCTGGGACTCAACATCACACCCAAACTGTTATTTTCTCCTTAATTCTTAGAGATGTTGATCATAATTTATACATCCTATCTTTCTAACGTAATTGTTTCATGTTATAGGTTCTTTTTTAATTGTCAAGAACATTTTTCATAAGCTTTTTGCAGTCACTTCTATTTTTGGCATGTTTTAATTTGTTGAATCTATATGCTGTATGTGTGCGTTTGTGTGTGTGGGCAGGACGTCATAGGATAAATAAAGCTGGATTGTGCTGTAAATGAAGTTGTTAAAGGTTTCCAAGTGATTTTAAAACCAATTAGCTTGTAAAATTTCATGTAAATTTCCATCAGAGTAAAAGAAAAAGCTCCCGTTACACCCAGTTGTGTCTCATGAATAAAAAATGTGAACAGAGTGTTTATGAAGGCTGTGTGTTAATTTGCAGCAGGATATTTTTTTTGTGTGCC
>JAPSES010040142.1:0-12339 GCA_029822895.1 Maxillicosta whitleyi
AAGGGGCGAGGGGAGAGGTTGAGGGGTAAAGAAGGGGGAGGGGGAATACTGGCACGTCACATGAACTAAACAGAACAGCCAACAGCAGTACAAGAGAGGGGGCGGGGCTAGACGGGGAGGGGCGGGGCTTCAGAGGGGGTGGAGGGGGGACAGATCGCTTTTACATTACGCTACGCACACATACACACACACAAAAGAAACGGGACACAAGTTGCATTTCCAGACAAAGTTGCGTCGTGATTCAATGGCCCTGTCCTCGTCTGTGATGATGTCAGCACTTGCCCCGCCCCTTGATGCTCGATTCCCCTTAAATGCATTGTGGTGCATTCACAAGAGAGCTGTGACTCCCTGTCTGCATGTGGGCGTTCCTGTCGGATGCGGCGGTTTAGAGTCTGAACTGAGGGCGGTTCCTGCAGGAGGTCAGCGCATTGTGGGCGGGGCCTTAATGCCTCTGCTTCTAAAGAAAGCCCTTGTTTCTCTGAATATTGCACGCTTTGTTTTGATTGGCCTGTGTGAGACTGGGCCCGGTGGTGGTTGGAGACTGGGACAGCCCTGTTTCTCTAAAATACCAAAGATGCTAACGGATCTCCATTTTTGCCGGTTTATCTTCACGGGTTTAAAGGGTCTTTGGTGTTCGGAGAAATCACAGACCTCCTCCAGGAACTCGGCGAGGACCAACCGATAAAAACAGGAAGACGGTCATGATGTGGAGGTCTGATCTGTTCATCTTCCATTTCATCGTGGGTTTTAGTTGATCAGAACAAGTAGCGGCAGCGTCACTTGCAGATTTGTTTCAATCCAATCGCATGAATCGTATCTTGGGATCTGGCAATTAAGTGGCGTTTGGGTGCAGGCTAAACTGTAGGGGAAAGGGGGGGCAAAGAGGCGGAGCTTCAGGTTGGTATTTTACGGGTGGTCGGCAGTTCAGAGACAGAGAGAGACAGAGAGTTAGGAAACCACCAACAGGGCTTCAAAAGGCCTGAGGGTGGGGTTTAGTTTCCAAATATGGAGGGAAGCACTTTCATCAGAGGAACCTGTGGGCGGAGCCTCTGGAACAGAGCGTGATGGACGGAGTGAAGGTGTGGTTTAGCTGCGTTTACACCTTAAAGGCTAAAGTGTATCCACTGACTGACGAGATCTTCTCATTTCCATCTAAACATGAACGAAAACCAGATTCCGATGAAACCGTTAAAGACTCGAGTCTTGAAAAAAGGTTCGACGTCGTGATAAAAACCATGTCGAACCTTGTTTTTTCAGGTCGGTGTAAATGCAGCGAATGACAGACGAAGACACTAGAAGCTATGCGTCTCGTTCTCTCTGCTGTCAGCCAATCAGAGGGCTGTGTGGATGAAGGGGGCGGGGCTGCTGAGGCGAGGACAGGGATGGAAGTGCGAGTCAACTTTGAGCGGAGTAGATATCTCAGTATTTATACATAGACATGCAAGTCATTTTTTCTCTGAAGTTATTTACAATAATTACAGAACACAAAGAATCCAGTTTCAGTTTGACAAAATTGCGAGCATTCAATATTACTACTATTATTTATGATAACATAACTCCTTTTGTACTTCTTTAAATCATTGCTAATATAATCGTTGTTACCTTTTTTAGACTTCGTTTGTTCACTCGTGTGAAGCCGTTCTTTCTCCCTCTGGGTTTTTGCAAATGTTACTGCATTTTATGTCATTTATGGTAATAATTAGAATAATAACCACAATAATAATGATAATAACAAGTGTCTTTCCTACTCATTATGGCAGAGACCAAGTGGGTGTGGTCTATATCCCTGGCCCCTCCCCTGACTCATCCCACCCCTCCCACTTGAGAAAAAACACTGATGCAAACCAAATACTGTTTGAGAAGCGAAAATGAACCCAGACGTTGTTTGGAGCAGGACCGGTTTTGGTTTCTGGAGCTTTAGGAAGACCCAAACCATCTGCAGAGGAGTTTAACTCACAGAACCGGGGCCGAACACTGTCAGAACCAGGCCCGAACGCTGTCAGAACCAGACCTGAATGCCTTCAGAACCAGGCCTGAACACTGTCAGAACCAGGCCTGAACACCGTCAGAACCAGACCCGAACACCATCAGAACCAGGCCCAAGCGCCATCAGAACCAGACCTGAACACCGTCAGAACCAGGCCCAAATGCCGTCAGAACCAGACCTGAATGCATTCAGAGCCAGGCCTGAACACCG
This sequence comes from Maxillicosta whitleyi, assembly GCA_029822895.1. NCBI lineage: Eukaryota > Metazoa > Chordata > Actinopteri > Perciformes > Neosebastidae > Maxillicosta > Maxillicosta whitleyi. The sequence goes on from JAPSES010040142.1 coordinate 2,198, forward strand.
TCAGAACCAGGCCCAAACGCCTTCAGAACCAGGCCCGAACGCCTTCAGAACCAGGCCCGAACACTGTCAGAACCAGACCAGAATGCCTTAAGAACCAGGCCTGAACGCCTTCAGAACCAGGCCTAAACACCGTCAGAACCAGGCCCGAACACCGTCAGAACCAGACCAGAACGCCTTCAGAACCAGGCCCGAACACCGTCAGAACCAGACCCAAACGCCATCAGACACAAGCCGACCCATGAAATGTGGTCATGTAGTGGTGTCTGACTACAGCCGATGGCGCCGGGTTCTGTCCGATGGTGCTGGGTTTCAAGTTCTGACCCCAGTAGGTCTTTGTTCAACTCCCTGCGGACGGTTTTGTTCTGCTTTTCACGTCCTGCTCGGACACAAACTATACAAACCGACACACGCAGTAACGTGTACACGTACAGGATGTTGGATATAGGTTCTGTATATATTCTATATTCTTCTTATATATGTGACTTCGGCGTACAAGGCCTCCGTCCGTCCTCACACTCCGAATTCAACACTCGCTGCAGGTTTGTGCGACGGCGTTCATTAACACCAGACTGAGCGGCGTGATGATGATGATGTCATCATTCTTGGGTTTTTCCCCGTTTAATTGTCTGTTATATCCACTGCACATGTGCGTTTTTAGATTCAAAACATTAGCTTCGAAGCTAACGAAGGTCAAAGGAACGTCCTTCCATTCGTAACGTGACCGGCGGCAGACATAGGATTTGTGTCACTTTTCAAAATAAAGGAATAAATAATTGAATGAAGTATTGAGATGGAAGTCACTCGCTTCACTGGAGATGATCAATGCTAACGTGAACCTTTACAGTTAAGTGGTTTGAACGTGGGTCTGGAGTTTTACCGAGTTAATGCGTTAAATCTGTCGACGTTAGCACTAGACTACTTAAAAAATTCACTGCAGAAGAAGTGACGATTAAAGAGGAAAACCCGTTCTGACAGCGAGAATTTCAACCCAACCTGTGGAGTTGGAGCCGTTTAGTAGTGATTTGACCATTACACTGGTTAAACCCATGGTTAAAGTCATGTTTAAACCCATGGTTAAAGTTGTGGTTAAAGTCATGGTTAAACCCATGGTTAAAGTCGTGTTTAAACCCATGATTAAAGTTGTGGTTAAAGTCATGTTTAAACTTGTGGTTAAACCTATGGTTAAAGTCATGTTAAACCTATGGTTAAAGTCGTGGTTAGAGTCGTGGTTAAAGTCATCATTAAACTCATGGTTAAAGTCATGGTTAAACCCATGGTTAAAGTCATGGTTAATGTTGTGGTTAAACCTATGGTTAAACCTGTGGTTAAAGTCATGGTTAATGTTGTGGTTAAACCTGTGGTTAAAGTCGTGGTTAAACCTGTGGTTAAACCTATGGTTAAACACATGTCTAAACCCATGGTTAAAAGTCATGGTTAACGTCATGGTTAAACCTGTGGTTAAAGTCATGGTTAAAGTCGTGGTTAAACATGGGCTGGTGGGTTGTGAAGCTGTGGTTGTTTTTGACCAGTTAATCTGCAAACGATCAATGAGCAACAAGCACCAAACCTGCAGGGGGCACCGGTCCGGAGACGTGAACGTAGAGACGTAAACAAACTGTACAGAAAAGAACGGCACCAAAACAACAATAAGAACAAGTGATAAATAGAATAAGAAAAGCACCACCGCTGTCTCCGTATACGCCTCTGGAACGTAATGATTGACTCAAACCAATCAGATCACACATTAACATCTACAGGTGGAAGGGGGTGGGGCCATTTTGTAACTATGGGACGGTTTGACGGACCAACATGCACTGGTTTGAGGGCGGGGCTGTTTTTAAAGATATTTTGTGATGAACATCTCAGTGTAAACTTGACTTGCGTTGTGCTCTTTGATATTAGCAGAGAACGTATTGAGAACACACGGGTGGGGATGGGGGGTGGGGGGGCAAGAAAGGCTTTGGTTTGAATCGTAATAAATAGAATAAGAACAGTGATCATGGCGTCCGTTAACATGTCGGAGTTTGTCACATTTTGCAAATCTCAGAAAAACAAAGCAGGGTTCAATGAAACGGCTGCAACCCGTGGACCTGCGACCGGACGCTTCCACGTCCCAAACACACTCACACTGCTCCGACACAAACTAAACACACACTCGCGCATTTCTGCACCAATCACTGAAGAGAAAGGGAGGCATGCTGCACACACACAAGGCCAGGTGGGGGTTCCACAGGTTCACACCAAGAGCGACAAGGAACATCCCGAAGGACGGAACCTTCACAAGAACACGACACAGTGCAGCCATGGAAGCGAACAAATACAGGGGTCGGTCGGGAACAGGGGCATGTACCCTGAAGGGGGCGTCGGGGTCCAGGTCCGGGGTTGGCTCAAGTCAATGGCGGCAGATTTGGAAACGTATCACTAGTCCTTTCACCTCGTTTGTCAGACTCAACCTCAAATCGTAAAACTACGCAGAGGGACGATGGACGATGGGCAGTAAAGTGCACAACATGGAGAAAAAGTCTGGGGTTGGGGACGAAAAACACCATCATGCAAACTCCACGACGCTTTTGCATGCCTATTTTATTATTATTATCATTATTACACAGGGCGGGACAGGAGGGGTCGCCACGACAACCACCAGCCCAACAACACGAGAGGGAAGACGATGAGGGGACGAACACCTGGACGAACCTCAGGACCGACCACACGGATCACCCACGCCGCCCACAGGTTACGTGGTTTTTCAGATGTTTGCCCGTGTTTTCTTTTCTGACGGTACAAGAGGAACAAACAAACAATAAAACATCAGTGTCAAAGAGCTGGTGCTACAACGGCATCCTCACATCGCTGATCCATCGACTGGGACCGCCATGACGACCACCACGTCATCTTGACAACCATCGACCAGAAGGAACTGAACGGAATGTGGCGTCGGTCGAGTGATTGTGGAAGGAAACGTAACAACCTGTGAAGCAGCCGCGGGACAGCGGCGGTTCAGAGGATGAAGTGGGCGTGGTTTACGGGGAAAAGCATGGACAGACTAAGTGCATGAACTACGGTCTAAAAACAGCAAAAGCACAAAGAAACCACGCAAAGACAGAACGTAGCCAAGAACGTCGACAACACGACAGCAGAGAAGAGTGCTACATGACGCTAAGTCTACCAACGATCAGTCCAACAGACATCTACTGGGTTCCGCTGCTTGTCGAGGCCGGGGCCACGCTTTGGTCATCAGTTTGGTTTTGGGAAACTCCCATTTTCACTCCGAACCTAAAGGAGAAAACCACAGAGTGCGACGTTTCAGACCCAGAAGTGTCGTTAGCTGCAGAAAAGACACTAACGTGAAACAATGCGAAGTGCTGCTGGCTCTGATTTTAGTTTTAACTTCCACATGTAATGTTTTTAATCACTAGTTAAACATCTGGAACCAATAACTTCAAAGAACAATGCGATTTTTTTTCAGTTCATCTTTGTTTTTTTCCATCTCCAAACTAATTCTCAAACTAGCTTGTCTTTGTATTGTAATTTTTTTGTCATTTCCGTCAGTTTCCGATTGAAAAGACCATCTAATCGACTGTCTTTCTTGACGGTGATGTGTTCATTGGTTGTTTGTGTAAATGTGTCTTATTGCCAACCTCAACAGAAGCGAACACACCACCGTATCACAGGGCGGCAACGTTGAGCGCTAACACATCTGTTTGTCCGGACCGAGACCACGTACTCATCCGCGTTACGTTTCAACTCTGAACACATCAACAACAAAACCAAACATGCACGTACAAACACATACGGTCAGTTCCAAAACGTAAAGGACATGGACGTCATCTCGGTGTGCTAAGGGAAACTCACTGTACATAGCTTTTTTTAGCTAATGCTAACTGTGTCATTTCAACTAATATTTGAGCAGTTTGACTGAATAATGGGGGCATAGGGTCGTCTTCATTCACTCTTATGGATGTGAGACGTGGTTCAAACCTGACATTTGTGTCTTTTTTGCCTCAGCGCTCGTCTGAACAGGAAATATCTTGAAGAATAAAAACCGGGTCATACTCCAACAAGCAGCTTCTAACCCATCTACAGCTAACACGAGCTACCATTAGCATGCTAAGCGATGTGTTCTAACACTAGCGCTGGCGTGATTTAACCGTGTTAGAATGTGCGGTGTTCCTGATGTGGATGGAGGGCGGAGCTGGAGGGAGGAAATGGCTGATACATCACAGACACTAAAACAGCAGCACAACAAACAACGAAGCAACAAACGCTCCCCGTTAATGACGAAAAAAAACCAGGTAACCAGGGCTCGCCAGCGACTTCTACCTCGTTTGTTGGTTTTTCTAAAGTTTTTCTTCACTTTTTAATGTGTTCTCTTCATTTTTTAGAATCTTCCAGTAGTGACGGTCTTAACAACCTCATCTATGTTCCTCATTGGCTGTGTCAGGCGGGGGAGGCGGGACAAGTCGTCTTCCTCATATCAAAGCTGCATAGATTGATGGTCCTCCTCCTCCTGTCACTTCCTGATCTGAAACTGAAACCCATCCATCCACACATCTGAAAACAGATGCTTCTACATGTCAGGAATTAAGAGGTTCAGGTGTTAGCAAGTGAGTTAGCTGTAGCTAACATTAGCTTATGAGTCAGGTGAAGTTAAAACCTTCTACATAAAGATGGGATGTTATATCATCCAGACCAAACACAACTAAAGAACTTATTTATCAAGAAGAATCTGAGTCTTTTATTTTGTAAGTAACAGATTAAAATGTTTAATATTAAGCTGACATTAGCTAGTAATCATGTCACTGAGTTCAACAAGTAGCTTCTAATCCATCTGCAGCTAACACAAGCTACCTTTAACATCTCCACTCAGCTAATATGTGTTGGCTAACACATTAGGAAATTTAATTAATGTTCGTAACCACAACTAATGTTAGCCAGCAGGCTAATTGATTTAAACACTAAAAGATTCTTATTGAAATTAGTAACAAAGTCATGCTAGCTTCCTGGCAAAGTATCACTGGAATAGGACCAAATTTGCGTTTTTCTTCTTTGGGGGTTGTTGGGTCAAATCCCAGGTTCTTCCTCAGTGGATGATTAATCGGGTTTTTGTCACAGATCAGGCTCAGACTCCTCCTCTACCCCCTTCTGTCCCACTGTTCACCTGTCAGTCAAACGTCAAGCTGTCTTCACCAGCCAATTGGATTCAGCAGGAGAACCAGAGCCCCACCCCCACCGTGCTTTGGTCAGAAAGCGGTGACCGTGGTGCGTCACGATTGTTCGATTTCCGAACACTGCTGCAGGTCGGGCTCATGAAACAGTTGAATGACAGGAGTGAGCAACCAATGAGAGGTGGCCAATGGCAAGGTGTGCCCCTCCCTCCCGGAATCAAAGAGACACGTCAGATCTACTGGAGCTGGAGGGCGTGGCCTTGCAGGACAGCGTTCCTGACATTGGCGCCTGAAACATTGCTGTGGAAAACTGACGGCTTTGATCGCGAACAGACTCTGCCCCGAACAAAGCAAAACTGAAATCTATTTTTAACAAAACATGAATAAATATTGATTGGCTGCAGAACGCCATCGTACAGAAGGCCCCGCCCCACAGCTTCACCATCACTGTCCTTGGAGACTCCCAAAAAACGAAAACAACGGTTAAAAATAGGAAGAAAAGCAAAACAAACATGTACTATAGGCCATGTTTTACAGGTCTGACCCGTACGTAAAGACATTTACATGTGGAATAAATAGGTTTATTCAACCTTCTTTTACGCTGTGTTTATCGTCTATGATGTGATGATGTGTTTTTATTGGTTTTGTCTTTGTTGAACCAACCCAGCGGTGTGGGCGTGTCCTTATCTGTGAGTGGATTATCTCTCCTTAGCTGATTGGTTATCTGTCTTGCATTTGTGTTTCAAGTTTTTGTGTAGTTGTCGTCGTCGTCGGTGTTTCTTCTTTTCTCTGCTGGCTGTCGGTCGGACGGTCAGTTGGCGTCAGTCGTCACGGCGGCTGGAGGCGGAGCATCTTAGAAGCCCAGCGTGCCACCGATGGTCGACGCCAGAACCACGCCCAGGATGACACAGCAAATGATGATCATGATCTTCTTCTGCAGGGGCACAGGAAGAGGCGTTGTTTGGAGCACGGATACACACACAGATCAGAGCTCTGATTGGACGCTGGCCACAGATCAGAGCTCTAATTGGACGCTCACCTTACGGGCCTGGCTCTGGTATTTGACGGCCTTCTTGGTGTCAGATACGGCTCGTTCCACGTAGTCGACAGAGTGTTCGACGTTGTACTCAATTCTGTCGATCATCTCTCCCTGAAAACACAGGTTTGACATGTAATAGCTGTAAGAATGGCCCCGCCCTCCGCAGCCACGCTCCTCACCTGGCTCTCCACCAGCATGGCCATGTCAACGAACATGTCGTGCAGCTCGCGGATGCTGTTTTCCAGTTTAATGATCTCTGTGTGTCGGGTCTCAATCTCGTTCAATGCCTGCTTGGTCATCTGAGAGTCCATTTTAATCTGTAACCATGGAAACCACACACAATGAACAACACAACGCAAACACACACAGTTAGAAACAGAGTTTGAGAAAAGATTTGGAATCAAAAATATCTTCACAGAATCAGAATGATCTTGACGTACTGTAAACACACACCAGACAAACTAGATAAACAGAAGATAGAAGAAATGAAAGAGAAAGAAAAGGGATGACAGTGATCATCATCTGTGTCTTTGTCGTCTCCTTCGTCCTGTTTCAGTTTCCTGTCACTTACCTTTCACAGTAAATCCACACCTGTTGTAATCCTGTTTTCTCCTGAAGTAACATCACAGGGGGCGGAGTCACAGCTGTACCTGTACTCAGCAGCAGGTCACATGACCCGCCCTGCTGTCATGTGACCTGGGCTTCGTGTAGCAGCAGCTGAGCTTTTATTTTGAAGTAAACGATACTTAAATGTGTCTCCTTCACAATAAAAGCTGCGCCTCCTCCTGTTCTGCCGCCGTCATGTGACACAGTTGTGTGACACAGGCCGTTTTCACGGGATGTGACAGAGCACCGGGAGGCCGTCCTCTGACCCTGGGGGGAGGGGTCATGGGAGGGCCCAGGTCAAAGGTCAGCTCAGGTGCAGTGCTTACATCATCAGTGAAGATGGCCAGTTTGCCGCTCTCCAACATGTCCTCCAACTCCTCATTGGTGGTGGTTCTGCCAGCTGACAAGAGAAAATGGACCATGGTCAGAACCGGCCCAACATGTACAGATGGATCTACTGGTTCTGTTGGATCTACTGATTCTGTTGGATCTATTGGTTCTACTGGTTTGTTGGATCTATTGGTTCTCTTTGATCTATTGGTTCTGTTGGATCTATTGGATATATTGGATGGACTGGTTCTGTTTGTCCTACTGGTTCTGTTGGATCTATTTGTTCTGTTGGATTCTGTTGGATGGACTGGTTCTGTTGGATCTATTTGTTCTGTTGGATCTACTGATTCTGTTGGATCTATTGGTTCTGTTGGATCTACTGATTCTGTTGGATGGACTGGTTCTGTTTGTCCTACTGGTTCTGTTGGATCTATTGGTTCTGTTGGATCTGTTTTGTGTCTTTGTTGTGTATCTGTTGTGTGTCTGTTGTGCATCTGTCGTGTGTCTGTTGTGTGTCGTGTGTCTGTCGTGTGTCTGTTGTGCATCTGTTGTGTGTCTGTTGTGTGTCTGTCGTGTGTCTGTCGTGTGTTTGTCGTGTGTCTGTCGTGCGTCTGTTGTGCATCTGTTGTGTGTCTGTTGTGTGTCTGTCGTGTGTCTGTCGTGTGTTTGTCGTGCATCTGTCGTGTGTTTGTCGTGTGTCTGTCGTGTGTTTGTTGTGTGTCTGTCGTGTGTCTGTTGTGCGTCTGTTGTGTGTCTGTCGTGCGTCTGTTGTGCGTCTGTTGTGTGTCTGTCGTGCGTCTGTCGTGTGTTTGTCGTGTGTCTGTCGTGTGTCTGTTGTGTGTCTGTTGTGCATCTGTTGTGTGTATCTGTCGTGTGTTTGTTGTGTGTCTGTCGTGTGTCTGTTGTGTGTTTGTTGTGTGTCTGTTGTGCATCTGTTGTGTGTCTGTTGTGTGTCTGTCGTGTGTTTGTCGTGTGTCTGTCGGTGTCTGTCGTGTGTTTGTTGTGTGTCTGTTGTGCGTCTGTCGTGTGTCTGTTGTGCGTCTGTTGTGTATCTGTTGTGTGTCTGTCGTGCGTCTGTCGTGCGTCTGTCGTGTGTCTGTTGTGCGTCTGTCGTGTGTCTGTTGTGCATCTGTCGTGTGTTTGTTGTGTGTCTGTCGTGTGTTTGTTGTGTGTCTGTTGTGCGTCTGTTGTGCGTTTGTTGTGCGTCTGTTGTGTGTCTGTCGTGTGTCTGTCGTGCGTCTGTTGTGTGTCTGTTGTGTGTCTGTCGTGTGTTTGTCGTGTGTTTGTCGTGTGTTTGTTGTGTGTCTGTTGTGCATCTGTCGTGCGTCTGTCGTGTGTCTGTTGTGTGTCTGTTGTGCATCTGTTGTGTGTCTGTCGTGCGTCTGTTGTGTGTCTGTTGTGTGTCTGTTGTGCATCTGTTGTGCGTCTGTCGTGTGTCTGTTGTGTGTCTGTTGTGCATCTGTTGTGTATCTGTCGTGCGTCTGTCGTGCGTCTGTTGTGCGTCTGTTGTGCGTCTGTTGTGTGTCTGTTGTGCGTCTGTTGTGTGTCTGTTGTGTGTCTGTTGTGCATCTGTTGTGCGTCTGTTGTGCGTCTGTTGTGTGTCTGTTGTGCGTCTGTTGTGCGTCTGTTGTGTGTCTGTTGTGCATCTGTTGTGCGTCTGTTGTGCGTCTGTTGTGTGTCTGTTGTGCATCTGTTGTGCGTCTGTTGTGCGTCTGTTGTGCGTCTGTTGTGCGTCTGTTGTGTGTCTGTTACTCACTGATCTCCAGCTGCCTCTGGATGCGGTCCTTACAGCGGTCGCGGTACTTGGACTGCGTGGTGTTGTACTCAGTCATCACCTCCACAAACTTACGCGACAGTGTTGAGTGCTGCACGACAGACACCAACGAAGAAGACACAACAGTCAGTCTGTTAGTATGAACACTGAGTACCTGAAGGAAACACTACAAAAAAATACAACAAAACCAAACATCAGTTCAGATCCAACTCTAAAAACCACACGGAACCGGTGCCTCTTAAATCCAGGTTCTTGTTGGCTCAGTGTTTACACTGGGTATCCGGGTCCATGTCGAGGTCTATATCCGGGTCCATGTCTGGTTCCATATCGGGGTCCATATCCTAGTCCATATTCTGGGTCCGTATAAGAGGCCATGTCGAGGTCCGAGTCCACATCCGGGTCTATGTCTGAGTCCATATCCGAGTCCACATCCGGGTCCAGCTGAGAAGGTAGTCCTGGGTACAGACTGTGTGGACTCCAGTACAGAAGATTGCCTCATGCAAGGGTTCTGCACCATAGACCGTAAGTGACCTGATCCCCATACCAGCTGTGGATCTGAGCAGCAGGGGTTGTCGTTCAGAACCGAACAGGTTCTGCTTCAAGAGAATAGGACAGTGGCTGGTTGAAGGGTGTGAACATGTGCAGAACACAGACCCACATACACCCACACCTGTGATTGGCTGCAGGTCTCATCTCCACCAACAGAGGGCGGAGCAGAAGAGAGGCAGCCAATCACAGAGCAGCATCCTGCAGGGTCAAGCAGGCCCCTCCCCCAGAAACGAAGGACAACGAATGCAGCAATGCAGATGTTTAACCTGTAAATGATCTGTAAACATGACGACATTCAAGGGTTTTATATTCAACTTCAAAAATGAACAAAAACATCCTGTTAAAATAAACAACAGTTAAGTAAACAACAGTTAAGTAAACAACAGTTAAGTAAACAACAGTTAAGTAAACAGGGACTTTGACAACATTCATGAGAACAATCATATGAATATGTTTTCAGATCACTGGATGGATGATGCACATCACCATGGCAACCACAGTACACAGCAACACGACACTATGGCCTGGAGTATGGTCTGTAGTGGACCCCCCAGGCATCAGACCCAGTCTGTAGTGGACCCCCCCAGGCATCTGACCCAGTCTGTAGTGGACCCCCCCAGGCATCTGACCCAGTCTGTAGTGGACCCCCCCAGGCATCAGACCCAGTCTGTAGTAGACC
>JAPSES010040162.1:0-12336 GCA_029822895.1 Maxillicosta whitleyi
GGAGGGTCAGTGGATGTTTTGGTAATTGGATTTTCAGTTCAGAAACAAAAGAAAAACTAGAAGTTAATTGATTTTTCTTTTGCCCACCACCATCACCTCACTGCTATTGTCATAAACAATCAAATTCTGGCTGCACAGTTCAAAGGGTCAGGAGCCCCCTGCCTGCTAAAAGTTGTTGAAAAGGCAGGGGGAAACAAAGGCTGGGAATGAGGAAGTGGGGCAGAGGTCAGGCCTAAATGTTACAGTTGTTCTTGTGAAACTGGACCTGGATGTGTTGTACATGCTCTGTTGTATTTCAGCTCTGTGGTTTAGGGTGTCACCGTGACAAAGAGGCTGCAGCCCAGGTCACACTGTGCATATTCAGCAGCTGGTGGAGCTCTGGCTGCACCTCAGCTTGAATCTAATTCTACAAACTTATCACGCTCTGCTGTCCAGCATGGCTGGGTTCAAAAAAAAAAAAAAAAGAAGACATTGCATGAATATGTGCTTTATAATCATGTAATTAGCTCCTCACATGCTTGCAAGAAAGGCTCACCACAAGGCTCTGATGTTGAGGATCATAAGGAGCTCACATTGGTCACAGATTAAAGAACAAATAATGCAATAATGCTGCATCACCCAGAGGACGTAAACACACATCTGGACAAATATGACACAGACTAAACAATTTCCACTTAATTCACAGCTGAATTTAAGATATGTGATAAGATATTCTGGCTTATTATGGAAGAATTTTAATGCTTAAGCATCGTAACCATGGTTATATGAAATTAATTGAGCCGCTGCAACATCACGGACTGCTTTGTGGACGACTGTTCTGACACGATATTATTTGATTATTTGACAGTAATGTCAACTTAATCTAACATATAAACACACTAAATAACAGGTGACCTAATATAGGCCATATATAAACCAAATAACAGAACCTTTTAGTACAATTTTTACCTCAAGTACAGTAGATGTTCCTACTAGGAGAAAAAAATATTCTGAAATAAAGAAGCTATTCATTCTAAAATCTTACTAATGGAGCAGTAATTTACAATAGGAACATCAAACACTTTTTGAAGCATGTAAATAAGTGTGAAAGAGACAAGAATGTCTCCTAGAACTAGTTGACTAAATATTGTTTTGAATTTTTTTTTAGCAGAAATCATCTGGAACCATCTCTTCAGTTTTATACTTTACTTCAACATTAGTGTCAATTCAAGCCTTATTTTTATTTTTTTTTTACCTTGAGTTAAACGCGTAGTAATAATAATAAACACTGAAAACTGAATGACAATAACGTACAGTGTATACAATAATATAAACAATCTAGGATTTAAATGCATTTAGGTGATGATACAAATGCAATTTTGGATAACCATAAAATTAAGAAACTCCAATGTCTGACATTTAGGGTAATTCAAGTGGCTCTAATTGAAGAAACAGAATATGTATGATTTGTTTTAATGATTATATAATCAGAGTAAGAATTGTATTTCCATTCTGATAGAGGGAGGTGTTTTTAGCTACAGAGGCAGCAGGATCTGACATGTTTCTACAAAACAAATTTGTCTTTTTCTCCATGTTATAGAGACTGAGGCGTTAGAGTACACTAATCTATCATGTCCCAATGAGATATCATATCTTATAAATATACACCCCACTTTTAATTTGTGTTAATTGGCATGTTATCACCACACATTATAAGCTTTGTGTGTATGTGTATGTGTGTGCACATGTGTATGCACTGAGGGTTATGGTTACGTGAACTGGAGATATAGGCGTAAATTGCCATGTGATCAAATGGTGTTGAATAACATGTGAAAGGATGAAAATGCATACATATCAGGGTTCTAGCTAGGATTTTATTTTAGAGTAGGGGTGTTGAGGGAGCTCAGTGATTGTGTGTGTGTGTGGGGGGGGTTGTTCAGAAGCTGAGCTGCCACCATTGTTTTAAGCGTAAAAGAACGTCACTGTACGTCTGTGGCCTGACGTCAGAACAGATGGAGCCAATGGCAGCACACTCACTCACTCAGACTGTAAATACATCCTCCGAGGACAGACACACCACAGAAAATACAGATAATTCAGAGGAGGTGCTTCGGGCAGCCATTAATGTCGGACCCTGCGTTGGATCTGGACAAACAATTACAGTCAAAATGCCGATATGCTGTACTGAAATTTAGCGTATCAGCAGAAAATTTAGCGTATCAGGTCAAAATTTTAGCGCCAGGGCCCGATGCACTCAATTGCGCTAGCTAGAACCCTGCATATAGCATCTCAAATACCACAAGAACTTGTGTGACATTTCATCAGCTCAGTCTCCATGTCTCCTCAAGTAGAAAAAAAACAGGATGCTCTAATAAAGGCTGTCACTTTCCTCATGCCACTGTAAAGGAGGGTGAGGCCAGTGATGTTGCAACCTACAACTTCACCACAGGATGTCACCAAATAAGCACTGTAAAAACTGATGGGAATAACTGAATAATAGACACTGTAAAAAAGTGTTGCTCACAGACATAATTGGTCAGAACTCTGTTGGAATTACAGTTTTTAAAAAGTAAATATGGAAATTATAGTCCGCAGTTGTCTTTGATGGTTTTGTTTTCCCACGGTTACTCATTTTATGGTTGACTTTTCCCAGTGTTCTACCATTAAAACAAATGTATGGCTGTAAAACGGAGGAACCGGTGGTAAAGCAGAGGAATCTGATGCCAGTGTCAGATCAAACTGGTAGGTCCAGACTGTGCTGAGCCCACAGTGTTCTGGTCATGTTGGTGTGTAATACTCCACAGTCTCATACACCACTCAAGAGGATAGTCACTGGAGTGTTTTTTTTCTGGGTGAGCTGTTCCTCCACATCCACCTCATTCACTGTTGCATAGTTTCCAGTTGTGGTTAGATACCGTGTTGTAATGAGCGTGTGTTTTTTTTTTTTTTTTTTTTTTTTTTACGTTCGTACTCAGGAGGACAGCGGTGGAGCGTCTGCCTGAGACAACCTTGAGTTTCTGCTGTGCGATCATGTGTATAAAGTCACTGAGGTTTACAGAGGCAGGGCTGTGCTAGTGTGTGCTTAAAGAAACCTATAACAGTCTGACAAGATAGTATATGTGCATAATCCCCTCCTGTTCCCCCTCAGTCCTGGTCTGCTACAGTGGCTTTTCCAGATGAGGAAACCTGAAGCGGCTCCTGCGGCTGAAGGCAGTTCCTCCAGTTGGTTCTGTCTAAGCTCCCGGGGCTGCATTAGTCTCCTCTGCAGCTGGGAGGGCCTTCAAAGCTCTGCTTAATCACTGCCGTTATCCACAGAGCTTTGTTTTGACTTGGTTCACTTTTATCACAGAGGAAAGATCTGCTCACTTCAACGGCCGTCTGCGGAATGTACACTGGAGGGTTTCAGACACATGGGCATCAATGGTGTTTCACATTCAAGCACATTTCAGAGATTTTTCCCAAAGAAAGGGCAAAAAAAAAAAAAACTCAAGTATTTATGCTCAGTTATTCTTGTTTTGGCTACAAATCAATCTCCAAACATCCCCTTCTGGAATACTTCTTTGCTTTTACCGCTTTTGCTAATAATAAGGCATTGTCTGTTCGATAGTTTCATAGTAAATAATAAATCATTAACACTGCTTTGTCTCTGCTAATGCACGTAGAAGTGAGCACAAATTAACAATTTTTACTCTAACCAGGTTTTCTTCCCACAGCTTGGCTTCAGCTGCGAAGACACAATGATTAATGATTAGTGCTCCAGAGAAGGCATGGCAGTTTACAGCCAACATGTCTTACATTCAGTGGTGCTGATTTCCTAAACGATTTACGCAAATAACCTACTTACTTTTACACACATTTTACTCAACTTTAAATTATAGTCACACTGAGAATTATTGAGAACTATTGGTCATTGAATCATAATATTGTTGTTCTCAAACAGACAGATGGATAAAGGAAAGTCAAAGAACACGACATGTGTCAGAAAACAGATGAAGAAACTAATCTAAGTAGCACTTTCTCTAAACAATTCATCATTTTGAGGTTTTGAGTGGTTGCATATAAATCCTGACTTCAATGACACAGTGGTATGACCCTGTGTCACATTTTCAAAACTAGAGACTTTAGCATTAGCAGCTCTGCTCAACCACCAGTTATCAACAGCTACTGAACAATGAAGTCATAAAAACACACTTTTTCGGCGGACCGTGGATGTTGGCTGCTTTGATCTGTAAATACACAAACACACAGAAGACTTTATCTGACTAAGTTATGCTAATTAGACATCTAAACAGTAAGGATGTTACAAGAAAAAGTAAACATTCTGCTGCAGAATAATGTTCATTTTCCACAGTGGCTGGTTCAGAGACAGAGACAAATCTCAAAGCAGATCATTGCGTTTACAGATTTTGAGGAACACCCTCTTAACCAAAGTTTCACCAGCACTTTGCCGGTCTACAGCCAAGAACTACTTACACCAGGAAGCATCACATCTGCAACATCTCTCAAAAAAGTAGTTGTTTCAGTTTGCTCCACGAAGAATTTCAACTTAAACAAAACTCTGTTCTGAAAAAGAATGTTAGGAACTAGCCTACATTCCATAACCCACCAACAGTAGTATGTTGTAAATTATGTCTGTATCTGGTTTTGTAACAACAGCTAAACTAAATGTGCTTCTTTGGCTCATCTACCAATGTATGCAGACTTATGCAGTGATGAAATGCCGACTCTGGTTAGTTGAACCAAATCCAAACCTGCAACAGGCCCAAAGTCATGTTTGTTGTGCAAAGGTCTGTGATTTGTCAGGAGGGTCAGTGTCCTCTGAGTCTGAACTCAAGTCTGAAATGTACAAGTCCAAAAGGTGCTAGATATAGTATTGTTTTCTTTGGGGTTTCACAGTTGCTGGCATCCTTTGCATTTGTTACAGCCTATTTTTGATAAACAGTGTTTGAATTTATTACAGGCTTGTCCAGTCGATTTCAGAAAAATATAAATATCAAACTGACAGAGCATCCATTTTTCAGTTTTTAGTGGTAGTTGCCATTGAAAGAAGCAACTGGCCATGAATAACTTGAATTCATCATTCAAATTAGACTGTGTTTGCCAACACTTTGAGGCATTTCAAAAGGATTCTTCTTCTTAAAAAGAACCAATAAAGGGGGCTTTGCTTCGTGTCATATTTCAGTCAACAATTAACAAGTCTGTTTGTGTTTTCAAAGTGACTGAACATCTGTGTGAATATGTCAATGGAGCCACAATATATTCCCTCCACCCACCACTAATTTTGACAAACACACCTTTATTTATGAACCAGATCTGGATGACAGAGCAGCCAAACCCTGGGAGAGACAGACGGAGCAGTGTTTTCTACTGCAGAGCTGCAGGCCTTTCACACACTAATCCAAACTCAGCTCTTTCTCCATCAGCAAGTTCCCCAAATTCTACTGAGCTTTGCGGTAGTTTGTCAAATTATGTCCCTTTTGCCAACTTCTGCTCACTTCTTTCAGACTTATTCGAAGCGCCAAGCAGGAGGTCTGGCTTGCCAGGAAAATGAAAAATCCAATCACTATAATCACTGAGCTTTCAAAGGCAGACTGATGTAAAGGTGTTGAAATATCCAAAAAAACGATGACAATGAAAGAGGATTTAGCCCAAATCTTTAAAGGAATTACTGGAACACAGACTGAAAAATAAACTGTGTGTGGGTTAAAACCAGTGAAATCTGTTGAAAAATGGGCCAACTCTTTCTTCTTGAGGCCTGATATGTGGAAGGTTTGGCTGACCACTATTATTTCTGACAAGTCTAAGCTGCTCAAGCCTTCAACAGTCCATAACAGCACACTGCACAATGGTAAAAACTACATTTGACAAATGAAAACACCTCAGTTATCGTTTACCGTTCAAATTCCTTAAATTCCTTTCAGGATGATAACACAGCATGCACACGTGTGTCGGAGCACGTGCATGGAAAGTTAGTTCTGCTGAAGCTGTAAACGGCGTGTGAAGCAACTGTCCAGTTGGGGAAAACATACGAGTTTTTCCATCGATGAATCTCCAAGGCTATGTTTCCAGAAGCCATACTGTCAACTGACGAGAGATGACATAGAATCTAAACTCAGACCAGATGGCAAAGAGAAACACCAGCCAGACAGCAAACTGACAAATCAGCTGCTACTTGCCGGAGTTATAGAATCAGTCAACAGACTTAATTCAGATATGTTCAAACTTTTAGAGTCTGTTTAGATGATCCAGTCACTGAGGAAATTTAGGTAAACTATTCATTCCAAATGGATTACAGTTTGGTGTATACCATATTTATTCAATACAGGATAAACAAGTATTAGCAGAATTCTTTAAACTATCACAGAGAGAACTATAAACACCCCATGACTCAAAGATCATTATCCTTGTACTCTTTTATAGAAGCACAAAGTAGAAAAAGCTGAACACTTTCAATAAACAAGTTGCTCAAGCAGGAAAAGTAGAACTATTGCCACACCTCCACACAAACGTGTCTTGGGAGTCTGATAAATCAATCCATGTTGCACCAAATGGATTATTAGGGCGTATGAGGAGCCTTGGTGAAAATTGGTTAGAACAGAGGAAGGTTGTCCAGATTATTTCACTGTACATAGCCTACATCTAAATGTCTTTTAAAGACTCAAAGGGCTTGTTCTGAGAGGATGCAAAGATTAGTAGAGCTGTCAGTCAAATAAATAGAAATATTTCTGCTGCTTTCATCTCACTGTTTTTTATCCAGCTGGATAGTAATCATGAGAATGTAAAATAATTACAGTCACGTCAATTGTAGTAAGTAGTTAAGTAAAAATTATACACATACACACACACACACACACACACACATATATATATATATATATATATCATCATTTAAAATAACAATGCTACAAATGTATGGCATTTATAGGAATAATTACAATATTATTTAATAATTCCTTCAAAAATGTGATATCTTGGATATATACCCCAAGTAATTGATAAGCTTAATGTGTTTGGGTAAGAATAGGGCCAAAATTTGTTCCCACCTCAAATGAACACCTCTATCGCTGAGACCAAAACAGGATGGTTTCAGTGGTAGTTGAGGTTGACTCTGATGTTAACTCAACCAAACATAACATAAACAGGAAGATTGTGAGGTTTGAGACAAAATGCCAATGCTTTTTTCAGCTCCTGTCAGAAACATAACAGTTTGAATCATAACAACTAAATGCTAATTCATAACAAATCAAAGGCTAAAACCTGCACAGAAAAAAAGAAACCAAATAGGGTCTTTCAAACATGTGTGATGTTTGCTCTGCTATCCCTCTGGATATACAGACTGTTGGTGAGTAATTTCCGCCTTGTTTTTAGAAACACATGGCTTTCATCAGATTTTCGACAGCCTGAAAAGGTCTTCATTATAAGAAGACGGATTAAGAGCAAGCTGGGGTAAAGACACTGAAGTGATTTGACAGACAATCCACAGCTCAAGGTTAGAATATTTTCATGTTTTGGCTATGAACAATGACTGGGGACATATTTGGCAGAACAGAGGAGGAAATAGTTGGAACATCTGTTACAGTAGATAAAATCTCATCACACCTTTAGTGAAATCATCTTATCGTCTTAATTAGACCTGGGGTTTTTTGTGATTTTTTTCCTGACTGTTCCTGTAGCTTTCCATAGTTTAGTAACATTTTGTATAAACATTTGTGTGCATTCATCGAATGAGTAGTATTTTTGAAACTTGTTAGGAAATCTATGGATAATGGGGAAAGTACAAGTTGGCATATTTGTGTGCAAAACATGTTCCATAAAAGTACAGCAAAACTAAACCTGCCACTCCTCATTGAACCCCCACCCTTCCACCCCCAACCCTCCATGAACACAAGTGCCTAAGCAGGAAATTGGACTCATTTCCTTCAAATTTTAAACAAGAGCTGTGATGTGTCATCTTAACATGAAATAGACAGGACTGCATAATGGAATCCAAAGAACAGCTACGTGTTCTAAATTTGTGATTTAAGAGGCTTCATTTATAGGATTCATTTGGCAAAGGATGTGAATGGAACAGGTCTGCTCTGATGTATTCAGACTTGAAATAAAGACTTTAGATGATCCAGGTCCTGCTGCGAGACATGTCCATGTCTAGTCCTTATTGAATAACAGGTCAAGAATCAGACGTTTTGTGGTGGGTATGTGGTATTACTCATTCTGTAAAAACCTTGAGAAACATTATTTGCAGAAAACCATTGACTACATAGAGTGCACATTATTCTAGCAGCTCAGCAAATGCTTTCAGTTCTCTCAAAGAAAGTTAAGACAAACCTAGTAAAACAAAGAGCACTTCATAATATGACTGAGCCAAAGGTACAAAGGATTGTTGACGTATAACGGACTGGAGTGTTCCTGTGTTGTGTTCTGTCCACGCGGCATTGGTTTCCTCCTTTTCCACTGAGGTGGTACTAGGGCTAGTTCAGGGCCAGGGCTAGTCCTCATGCTAGTGCCTTGTTGGTTGTTTTTGTGGGCCTTCTAAGATCCAGTTTGCTTTTCCATTGGTTGTGGCCATGGAGTTCTGTCATTACATCACTGTATATCTTCCCAGGTGATGGAAAACAGAACCAACCGAGAATAAGATGAATATCTGTGAGTTATAACTGTCTTAATACTACTGTTGGGTTACAGTATAGGCGTCTAAATTCTAAATTCCTAATCAATTTAACAAGACAACTCCAAGCAACAACTCTCATTAGTGGACAGCTAACAGGTAGAGGAAACTTGCCTATCAATACACCTGAGCGGTCAGAGGTGATATAATGACAACAGCTTTATCCTGCTATGTGCTTTTGAAATATGTACAAAGTGTTAGTTATTTGTTTAGCACAACAGTCCAGCCTGCAAACCCTTATATATTGGTGCTTGTTTATAGCGGTTTTGTAGAATGGAACCACTTAAATGGAAAACTGATGGAGCTGGGGAGGAGTCAGTGGTGAGACTCACCAAGTTAACAGAACCACTAATTGAAAACACTGGCCAAGCTATTACCCGAGAAATGTTACACTAAACACTGCCAAGTAACTTCACATACCTGAAAGATATTAACACATTCAGTTGTGTTTGATAACAGTATTGTACTATATACGATATACTAGTGAATCAGCAGGATATCCAACTGACCATTAAAACCAAATTACTGGCAACATTACATGTTGTAGTTAAGTTATAGTATCCGTTTGAGTTGTAATTCAGAGAGTAATTTCATGAAACGTTTCCATGCCAAAAATCTTTTCACAGCTTAATTAGGATAATGTCTTCACCACAAGAGTACAGCTGTCCATCAGGATCAAAAAGACAGCTACCAATCTGACAAGCTTAAACAATGTTTTTAAGTGGGAGCCAATAGGAGCCTGGATGTTTTAGAGGCAGCATCTAGCAGTTTCCAAACATGATTGTTGCCCCATGTGCGTACCACAACATGTTATAAAATGTAATCACAGCCATCCTTTTTCCCATTTTACCGATAGCTACATGAGTCACAAGAAGGAAACTGTGGTCTGATGAAGAATGAATGTTATAAGCTGAACTGGAAACCAATCAAAGGCAGCAGCACTGTAGACAAGTGTACAATACAACGTACAGCACAGAAAACCAAGTCCGTTCAGAGCAGGTATAGGATTGCAGAATGCCAACTCTATTTTGTTCTACTTTTCTAACGCTTTAGTTATAGAGTGAAAAAATAATGATAGTTGGCAGAAAAGGCAATCCCAAAGCTCCATACTTACAATTACTTTGGTTGAATTATGACTCTACCTCAAACAGACCAAATGTGTGTGAGGGAAAGCTAAGACTAAAGAGGGCAGTTGTACTTGCATCAGTTAGCAGTAATGAACCCAGTTATCCTGAGCAATCACTGCAAATGACTCAACTTGCTATGGAAATGACATGCCATTATACCTTATGGAGGGAAACTAAAACAGTTTACTCAGGGCAAACACAAAGGTTAAGATATATTAAATGTCGAGACAAACACATTTTTCTCAGTACTGATTTTGGGTTCTGGATAATGCATGAGAGCGGACTGTGAGCAGTATGTGTTTGTTTACTTTTAGAAAAATCTATTTAACCTGTTTTATCCTCCTTAATACCGGTGTCATGAATTAGTCATGATTCCCACCCTGACTAAATAAACACGACAAGCGCAAAATGGGAGGCCTGAGAAGATAACATGGTTAAAATATTAAATGCATCTGGCAGGCTTTTAAGTAAATCACTGACAGATTTATCTGTGGAAGGGAAGAGTCACTGCAGATAAGGCTGTGACTGACACAAGCCTTTGGTGTTCTTAGGAAGAATTTGGCATCATCGCTCTCCTTCAAATTATGTGAAAGGTCCAAGTGCTTGTGCAAGCCAGAAAACACTATGTGTGAATTTATAAGGTCTTCAACACATCTTTGAATGAGCTACAATGGTAAGGCTGACAATACTGATGAAGGTGTGTGATAACTCCAGGCTATGTTCTGTTTGTTAATGTTTTGACTCATAGCCAAAGGACTAGTAGGTTAAAAAAAAAAAAAAAAAAAGACATTCATGAGTCTAGCATATTGTACCAGCCAAATAAATAATAGCATTACTGTTTTGCTCCTGATGATAAATGACTGTTTTTTGTCTTGGGCCAACTGATAATGACACAGAACAACTCATCATCATGTCTTAATATGCCTGATCTCCAAAACTTCCATTTTTGTGTATGTGCTTTATCTTCTTTTCTGACGGTGAGTTTTTGTTTATAAAGCTGATACGGGGACCATCAATGTCAATACAAGATGTAATGGCAATCCATCTCCTAGATATATTAAATGCAGACTTACTGGACTTATCAACATTGCCAACTCCTGTAAAATTTAATTCACTAGCGCCATTGTAGTCAGACTTTTCCACAGAGGGCCGAAATTTTATGTAAAGAACAAGATATAGATGATGCATTGAAGAACAAAGTCTTTAAATGGTCTGCAACAGAAATTACATGTACCGGTATTTAATGAATAACAATGGCAACATGCAAAAGAGACTTCCAAAACACTCAAGCTAAAAGCTAATAAAAAATCTTATTGCACAAGAGAAAACCGTGTCATTAAAGTTCTCCAGTTTAGGAAGTCAGCAGTTCACCTTAAATCTCCTGGTTACACATACCTACAAGGCTTGGGGAATTGTTCGTTCCCAGGGAAGGAAATACTGACAACAGTGAGCTTGTGTTTGGTAAGAACATGCAGATCTTTTCATGACCCTTACTCTAAAACAGTTTTCCATATGGTAGAAGCAGAAGGGGGGGGGGGTCTGAACCATTCTCTCACATTTACACCAACTTCATGTCTTTCATATGTAGACTGTACTTCAGTTACACATCACGTACAACAAAAAATATGTGGACCTCAAAGAAACAGATATTAAAAATTGAATATTTACTCCCACTGTTAGTTTTTAATATGTTCTTTTATTTTGCAAAGACAATCAAACCTGTAGAACTTCCTCTTTTCCTTGCCAATACTACTCTGTTCCATTTGAACTACATCAGAGTTGTTAAAGTCTGTTCAACGCAGTAAGTCCACATGGGCAGCACTAAACTCATGCCTCATCAGTAATTCTGTCCAGTGACATAATGTGGTTTTTGGATTACACATCTCCATAGAAACAATAAAAGCAGAAGAAAAAAACATTACTTCAGACAAAAAAAGAGGTGTAGTAGTGTCTCAATAATATTCCCAAAGTCCCAATTATCATATTGACCTCCCAGTGTCCTGTGTTCACTGCTCTTTCACTTTAACAGGCAGACTCAGGCCTGTAAAATGTAGGTGCGCTGCATGAAAAAGGAAACGGGAGACACAAACTGTGGACTTCGCTTGACTGAGTTTACGTCATGGAGAAGTAAAGAGGAGGGACAGGAGCAAAATCTGCTCAGTTGAAGGCTGTTCATCGTCTACCTTCTGAGAATGCAGACCTTTCCATTATTTTTTTGCTGCAAGGAATTCAGGCTGGCACTAGGGAAGAAATAATTAAACCCAGAGTGTGTGCTCACTTCATCTTGTATTATGTTTTGCTATATGATCTTAGCAAGGTTTTGTAGGAGCGCTCCTGGTTCTGAGTTGAGTGATGTTGGAAAGAAAAAAAAAAAAAAGGTGATAGAATATGTGTGCAATATGCATGTGTGCGATACAATGAAGGGAATGTGCACTTCAACATGAATGAAGAACTTGTGTAACACAGGCTACCGCACCTGAATGAGTCTGGAACAGAGACAGAGTGGGATCCGCTCAGCCCTGTGGGTCCTTCAGGACCACGTGTCTGTACACAAACCGGCTTCAG
>JAPSES010040172.1:0-12336 GCA_029822895.1 Maxillicosta whitleyi
AATGTGACAAATATAGCTGAAAATAACTTGTGTCTGTTTGCCAAATTACTACAATTATTGCAATAAATGGCATATGCCTCACTAAGAATGTCAAATAAAAGACATATCAATTTTATGTCAATTATTTTATAGTTCTGGCATTACATGGTTAAACTCATCAAACTGCAAGACAGTGGAAATGTTTTTACTGTCACATGGTATGTGTTATCATACCACTCTTTGATACAATGTTTATACTATACTGTCTCCCATTGAAAGTATTTTATTACACTTTTTTTTTTGCAAAATATGACACATACACATATTTACATAACCCACATGTTATATAACAGTAGTGGACAACACATAACATGTAACATATCCAAAGACTATTGGACATATGAAAATGTAGAAAATACACCAAAAACAGCAACATTTTTGACAGACATGGTGTGTGTGTGTGTGTGTGTGTGTGCGTGTGAGACATTTGACAGAGAGAGAGAGAGAGAGAGATGTACATGTTTAATTGAATGCGATATGACAATTAGAATGGACTTCTAGTTTTACTTGACTTCTAAATTCCTATTTCAGCCGTGTTCAAGATTTTAAACCCCGCCATGTATATACGTATGAAAGTGAATAACTTATATTGTATATTGGTTAAGCAACATTAGTCAGTCTTTCTGAAGTTTAAAGAGAAAAATGATTTGAAAGCTATGCACTGATTGGAAGTCTTTTTAAGTGCTTTTGAGAGGAATCTGGGAGTTATGAAATGAAGTACTGATCATTAGACGATCATACAAAGAATATGTAACCAGTGGCATCATGAAAAGCTTAGATGTTTGAAAGGTCTGAACATTAAAAATCTTTAGTGCAGCTACTGCAACATTTTCATTTCATAGTATTTGTCTGCAAATTAGAGGGGAAAAAAAACACAGAGACAGTAGCATTAACCCACAAAGACCCAAACATCCACCGGTGACACAAACCATCCACTGATCTAAACTGTTTAATAACTGTTGATCTGTTAATCCCACCAATATATGTAAATAGTTGAGGTAAAATACAGTTTCTCAGCTTTAAATCACAATCAGATATGACCCATTTAGATGATTAGAGGCTCTGTAGTTACCATGGAAACATTGTCATCTTTTACAACATTGATTCACTAGTAAAAACATGGTTGGATCAGTGACAGTGGATGGAAACACTTGTTTTTACATTAAGGTAGCAAAATATTTACTGAAAAAGAAACATTTTTCCTCATTTTTCTCTGTTTTGACATAACTTTGAATTTACTCTGAGTTTTGATGGACATCTACATGATCTGTGAACTAAATATAGGAAAATACAATATTTACACACACAAAAAAATACAAATTTCAGAGGATAATATTACGAAAAAAACAAAAAACAAAACATTGGTGATAAATCAGTTAAGAAAGGTAGAAGGAGAAGAAAAAAATATTTGGGAAGTGCCACAAAAGTAGCACTGGGTTAAAAGGGAGTAAAATGGTTTAAAGGTATTTAAAGGTCTGTCATTTTCTTTCCATCTCTGACTTTATGCTTTAACTTGTCTCACTACTCTTCTTCTTCTGCCCTTTTGTACTGCCCACACTGCTGCCTTCTTATTGCTCCCTCCCTTGTGTTTCACGGCCCTAATTGGATGGTGTGTGAACACTGTGAAAGAGGGAAAATCATTCCATTTTCTTGGTCCACAGGTTTCAGGCAACAGAGACCTGGATTGAATAAACCCCTGCTGATAGAATTTGCACTTGGGTCTGACAGCTGAACAACAGAAAAGCCAAGAGGACAGAAATCACATAAGAGTCAAACAGAGCTCGAGAGAAGCCAGGGACACAACGCAGTATGGCATATTAATCCACACTAATGCTCATAGCCACTGCCCTGGATTACATAGTCGTTAATGTAGAAACACACACACACACACACACACACACACACACACACACACACACACACACACACACACTGTGTGACTGCTTTTGTGGTCCGATAAGGTGAGCTGCAACACAACAGTATGATGCAACTTTTTAAAGCCATGTAAAGCAGGGCTGAAAGGATTAGTCAACTGTTCAGCATTTAGAAAATAACAAATTAAAGAAAATTAAAAAAAAAAAAAAAACTCACAGCAGGAGATCCTGGGCTTGAGTGACCTAACTGATGAATGTGTTTAATGGTGAATTTCTCTCTCTTTTATCAAGTTAATTAAAAAAAAAAAAAAAAAAAAGCACTTGTAGCAGCTGCTTTGGACACCTGGATGCACTGGCTTAAAATAATATGATAAACAGAAGTTTTAAAGACTTCACACACGAAAGAAAAGTGTAGTTTAAATAGTTTATGGTACTGTAATGGGCATGGTTATGAGGTCAAGTAGTTACAATTTTATGATTTTTCTCATTTTTTTATGTAAATTGGTTGATGGGTGACACGGCGGTGCAGTGGATAGCACTCGCATGTCACAGCAAGAAGGTTCTGGGTTTGATTCCAGCACCAGTCAATGATGGAGTTTGCATGTTCTCTGCGTGGGACAAGCACATGCACTGATAGGTTCATGGGTTCATCTGAATTTTCCATAGATGAATGTGAGAGTAAAGCACTTTGAGTTGCACTTCTGCATGAAAAGCGCTATATAAATAAAGTTTGATCGATTGATTGATTGAGAGTGATTGTTTGTTTCTATGTCAGCCCTGCAATGAACTGGTGACATGTCCATGGTGTAAAAAACAGGTTTAGAAGACAAATGAATGAATTTATATGATGTGTTCACTGTCTAACCCGATCGATTTTGAACCCAACGTCTTGGTTCTTGGTTCTTCATTCTTCATTCTGGTCACACCTCTGTTTCAAGTATAACTGTACAATTCCCCATTGTATTTCTGTCCAGAGTCCAATTGTTTTTTTGTTTTTTGATGGTTAGTTAAAATAAAGTAGTGCGTTGACCCGTGGGGATCCCAGATGTGGTCGTATTTATGCTGTTGTGTATGTGGGCATGCTGTGCTGCACAGGTGTCAAACATAGGGGCCAAATCTGACCCGCCAATGGGTTCAATCTGGCCCCTGGGATGAATTTGTGAAATGTAAAAATTACTGTGAAGATATGAACAATGAAGGATGTTAAAGTCATTTTAGGTCAATTCAATCTAAAGTGGATCAGACCAGTAAAATACAATAAGAATAAACTTTAAATAATGAAAACTGCAATTTTTTCTCTTTGTTTTAGTGTTAAAAAAAGTAAAATTACACAAAAATATTTACATTTATCAAAAAAAAAGTGAAATGCCTGCAATCTCTTAAGAGAAGTATGTGGAATTTTAAGAATACTCTCCCCGTTATTTAATGTTTTGTGTACCTGTAGATCCACTGTGATCTGTGGTTCACATATATGATAAACATATATAAAATAAATAAAATAAAAATAAAATATAAACATATATTATGAAAAAGTCTAATATGACATGCCACACTGTCATTAAATTTTACATTATGTACTTTGAATAATTTGCACATCACATACTATACCATGATCAAATTGGCAACAAACAGTAGTCACCATTAATTTAAACACAGTTGTTTAGAAACATCTGTTGTTATTATTAGCTAATGTCTAAAACACTTTAGAAATACAGTTTTCAACAGTATCTCCCTCCTAGATTTAAGACCCAACATCAGCCACCACACTGAATAAAGACAAACACATCTGATGTGTAATGTGTTGTTTCAATAGTTTTTTTTTTTTTTTATATAATTTATTTATTTTACACAAATCCTATTTTATTGGTACTGTATTTCTATTTTTATGGTAGGTTTTATTTGATGCACAGGTCGGATGGCACTTCTAATTTATTCCAATTCTATTCTATTCTGTTCTATTCTGTTCTAAAGACCCCGAAGAACCCCAAGTCTATCTACTAAATGTGTATATTTTTACAATTAAATTTTTCTTCTCTTCCTGTCTGTTTCTGTCTGTTTTATAACTTCATATTTCACATTATTTACATTATATTTCTCATGTTTGAAAGTTTAACACACAGTCACACTGGTCACAGTCAATAATCAATATTGTCTTATAGTAATTTTATTCTATAATAAAGTGAATTATTACCGGTGTTAGTAATATGGAAAAAATAGAAAGCAAATATTGCCCCTCTGTGAAGATGGCCATAAAATGATTATTATTTCCTGCCCTGAGCATTAATCGACTAATATTTTAGTGACTTTAATTTAGAAATTAAAGTCATGGTTCAGACAAGGGCTCAGGCCAATACATGACTGAAAACAGTAAACATAATCAGCCTAAGATCCTCATTTCCTGTGTTTACTATATTGAAAGGTACAACTCTAGCTTTGATAACATAATTAAGGTTTTCTAGAGATCAATAACCCTGGAGCACACAGCTAATGAGACATCAAGACATGACAGAGAGAAGAGAGAGAGAGACAGACGAGGGACTCTGCATCATGCCCCATTGATCTACAGAGAGTGAATGGGATTTTAATAAAAACTATATTTTTTCTATAGAGTCTCATTAAATGCTAGTTAGTGAGATCTGAATGGGAAATTATTCATTGATTGTTGAAATATTTTAGGGTGAGTTAAAAGATAATCAGTTTATTGTCATTAAGTCACCACTGCACACTCATTTAATCGTATTACCTCCTTATTTGCACAGGAGCCTTTGTGCCCAGTCACTTTGCCTAAAGTGAGTTACAATGGCATCAGGAGAGCAATAAAAAACATTTGACATTATGCAGCTAACTAATTCATCAAAATGGAGAAGCCTCTGATTTTAACATGACATTTATTGCCGCTATTGGAGGTGTGACATGCTGTTACCTTCATTATTCTGTGTAGGCACACATGTATATGAGTGCGTCTACGAAACTGGTCCCTAAAAACAGGACAGAGGGGCTAAAAATTCAAACAAGATGTAGACTAATATAAATACTTTGGGTCTATTTTAAAAATAAATATATAGAGAATATAAAACAGAAACAATTTTTCAGATAAAACACATTTTTATATTATTTTTTATGCAAAATCCGCATGTAACAGGATAAAAAGGACACAAAAATTATGCACTACTTTTTTTTAAATAAATTTTTATTTTCTCACGGGTAAATTTTGGGAGTTAAACTAATTATACAAGGCAGAGTGTTTTATAAAAATGACGGCTGTTGAAAAATCACTCGTGATTTATTTGTGTTTAAATGGGCAGGTACAGTGGACACGATGGGTTACACACAAAACCTGGAATGAGACTCATGAAAAGCCCATGTCTGGATTAAAAAAAACACTATAGGATCATCAAATTTAATACAGTGTTTATTTATAACAGTACATAAGACCATTTCAAGCCATGTTTTCCAGATCAAATGCACTGACACCATGGTAGCTTTTCATGTCCCAATTTTGGTCCTATGTTTGGCCCTGATATTTAGTAAAAAAAAAAAAAAATCATTAATTTTGGGATGGTTCAGAGCAAGAGAATATTTTTTTTTTTGTCATCATTAGGTACCTCCTGGGGGAAATATGTCTACATTTCTCTTTTATTATTGGGTCTGAAAAGCTGGCAAAATGTCAGGCACCAAAATGAACCAGGTGTCATAGAAGCACCTATATGAGAGTTAAGTTCAGATACAGATGATGGATGTGGATTAAATTAACCAAGTACTGCCTGTCTTGATGGAGATCTGCAGAACATTTTTCTGTTTTGGCTGAGAATGTGCTGTGAAGTAGTTTTTAGCCTCCAAAGAGAGACATAGGCCATAACAATGTTAAAGACTCGCAGGTTAACAATGCTGTCACTTTGACACACTCTGACGTATTTGGTGATAAAGTCCCTCAGGTGCTCTGCACACTCATCCCAAAACCAATTACTGATTCTGAACTGTTACTATTTAATTTCATTATCTTAATCCTGACTTAATCAGGCTTGAGCAATTTACATATGAATTAAAAAGAGGCTGTCAGTGGTTATTACTGCTGTCTGCTTTTTGACAAGCAGTGACTGTGTACTTGAAACTGTGCAAAACACAAAACTTATTTTCCTTTAAATTGTCTAAGCTCCCACAAGATTCACAAGTCCATGAAGAATAGTATAACCTGGCCCTTTTACTTGCACCTCACACCATCTCTGTATGACACAGGAGATGGGAGTCAAGAACTGCTTTGGATTCAAGCGTCCTATCTTTTATTGAATCTGTGAAAATACCGGTGAAAACCAAATATCTGCTGCTCTGAGCCTGCCTGTGGTATCTCCTGTGCTCATCACATGTGTATATTGCATTCAGTGCCAGTTCCCAAAACACTGTCCACACTCTGATTTTCAAACTGTTTTCCCACTTTTAGATCAGACTGATGATCTGATTAATCTGATCTGAAGATTAATTTTATATAACATGACATCCTCCTAAAATCTAATGTGATGTTGTCACACATACCCCCTGAAAACAAAACAAAACAAAACAAAACAAAACAAAACAAAACAAAACAAAACAAAACAAAACAAAACAAAACAAAACAAAACACAAAGACATTATGTTTATCATTAAATAACACATACAATCTGGAAACTTTCACTCAAGTAAAGCTGGAAAACTGGTTTGCTCTTAATGCAATTACCAAAATAGTTAAGTGCATGAACTTATTAACAACTAATTACAAATACTACTAACCCTAACCTTAACCCTAACCCAAAGATCCTGCAGTGACCAAAAGCATCTAATGATGTGCAATATTTAATAACTTTAGATCCACAAATACCATCAATACATGTAAATAATCAGTGTAAAATACAGTTTTTCATCTTTTCGTGATCATCAGATACGATTCACTTGGACGTTCAGAGGCTCTGGTTACCGTGGAAACACAGTCATCTTCTACAACATTCATTCACCATGGAATTGGATCAATGACAGTGGATAGAGACACTTGGTTTGTGTTCAGTTAATGATAAAATTTACCACCTTTCCCAACGTTTTCTCTGTTTTTGGTATAGTAATCATCAAATGTTGTCTCACCATGATCAGTGAATATAAGAAAATACCTGATTTTCACTGAAAAAATGCAAAATAGAGAGGATAATATTATGATTAAATAGAGAGAACAAAATAATTTGGGAACTGCCACAAAAAAAAGGACTGAGGTTTTCTGGGTTAATAACGGAAAAACCTAGACTTTTTGCAAATAAGCTACAAAACTAAAGCTTGAAAATTAATTGATTGGTAACTTTTTTATTTTTTTATTTTTTTTTTACACATATATCAACCAGGGCCACAGAGATTGTCTGTTCAGGTTGGCCATTCAGTCGATTCATAAACACTGTTTCATGCAGCTGGAGGAAATCATTCACAAATCTGTTCACTTTGGCTTAAAGATGAAGCTTTTAGATTTTAGTGTTTAAGGGTCAAAGGTCAGCTTTAGTGTGACTATAATAATGTTCTGCAGAAACACTATTCTAATGTATGACTCTATAATGTAATGTACTGTATTCTATAATAGTGATATATATACTGTTAATTTTTACTGTTAATCTGTGAAACACTTAAAGGGAAAATTGCCTCTTTAACTTTCTAATAGACTTCATTACAAAGATGGATTTTACCAGAGTTCTTCCAATGACTTGCTTATCCTTGATATTGATGCTATGTCTTTGGTCTGAACTAAATTCTGCTTTTAATTTTAGTGCACCTGCGTCACAGAGCAAAACACTGCGTCTTCATAAACACAATACACTTGTACCTTTTAGCTGTTTTAAATATTTGATATCAAACCTCTCATCCTCTACCAGTAATTGTTTTATATAACTTGGTATGCAGGGATTAACGTTGTCAGTTCACAGCATTATGGTCCCACCCAGTATGAGTTTTAGGTTTTCTCTGTGTCTGTGTGGTTCTGTCTGGGTGCTCTAAATTCCCCCCACAGTCCAAAGACATGCATGTCAGTAGGTTAATTACTAAACTGCCAGTAGGTGTAAATGTGAGAGTGATGTGTGTTTGTCTGACTTTGGCTGCGTTCGCACTGCTAGCCTCATTTCTGATTTACTGCTGAGATTTGACCTATTTGTGTGTGTTACTGTTCACACATATTTTTTTCAATGTGGTCACTATTAACTTACTAAGAATACATGACATAGTGAATAACACTCCACTCTAAGATAAAGTTGTACATTCAAAACATAAGTTTAAAGCTAAAATGTACATATAAATAATATCAATACTCACTGTAAGTAAAAGTAAGTCTGCTAATATTATATAGTATGTGCCTTTGCGTATATTATATATAGAATATGAGTAACTCCACCTTATGCTGCGTGTACCTTCACCCATACCTGGGATCGGCTCTAAGCGACCCCTGTGACCCTGTGAGGATGAAACAGGTTCAGAAGATGAGTGAATGTTCAGTTCAGTTTCAGTTTATTTTAGACACAAACACAATACAAAACATATGTGAAAATAGTAATACTTACTAACAAGATAAACAACAAACAACAACAAAAATAACAGGAAGATATTAAAAAAAGAAATCATCCAAAAATTTTAACTTTGACCTACCTTTCCCAAAATGTAATGACTATACTAACCTGATATACTAATAATAACTAAAAAATAAACTATATAACTAAATAAAATAATACTAACCTAATTTGGTATGTGTTAAAACAATAGCTTTGCTGCTAAAGTGTTACAAACTGAATCACAATCATCTTTCCTCCCCTTCAGGGGGGCGGGGTATTATTATTATTATTATTATTTACTTATTTAAAATCCTAATGCAAAAGAGTTTGAGCATCAGACAAACGCTAAGCTGCAGAAGTTGGAGACGTCTGATTGATTTTACTGCAGCTTGTTAATGTGAGATTGGTCTGGGTCTTATCTGCTCTCCATCTCCAGTGTAATAACAGACACAGTGCTGAGCTTTTACAGACCTCAGATATGATCACTCAAATGTCATCTCCCACTTAAACTAGCACTCACCCTAGGTAATATCGCTTCTACTCTCAAACATTAATATTTGCTATCCTGCTATCGGACTAATATCTCAGTAAGGGTCAGTCATTTTATTTTATGACTTCATTTGTCAGGCAGTGATGGCAGAAGCCTGGAAGGAGGATTATCATTATATGTGACAAACTGCACTGGTTACATACACGGGTGGCATGCAATAAAAGTAAGGCCTGCACAATAATGGAATCTAATAGAACAGCACTGAAATGAATAAAACCTACAATAAATGTTAGTGAGAGGTCAGTGCAGGTTATCTCTGAGGTTATTCTTGGTGCTATTGTCAAAAGGTCTGTATCATTAAATTGTAAATAACAAAAATGAAATCATGTTTTTGGTTTGGAAGCTTTGTTGTTTGATAAAAAAAAAAAAGGAATATAAACAATGCTATTTTAGGCTGGTTTCATTACAAATGAATGTGCTGATTAATTTACCCTTTAAATGACACTACAGAGTCTGTTAAAGGTCAGCAAACACTGAATAAAATCAGTTTCCTTGACATTTTCTTTTGCTTTTTTTGTCTCTATGATACTCTGTGTTTTGTTTTTCTTACTGTTTTTACAGTTAACCAGTTACGACAGTTAATCAGAGACTGTTCAACATAATAAAACTTTCTAAGAGAAAAAGTTATGATATAACAACATGTCCCTTTTAAGCCCGCCATTATAACAGGCTGTCTAAGTATCTTCATGTTTTCTTTTTTTCTTTGCAATAAAAGTGTTAGAAAATGTCTTTTTTGTTAATTCTGTTGTACCTTTGTTTTCAGGAAGAATGTATCTCTCAATATCTGGCTATTAATTATATATCCATCTCTCAATAACTGGCTATTAATTATATATCCATCCATCATCATCTAAACCCGTTATATCCTGAATAGGGTCACAGAGGTCGATGGAGCCTATCTCAGCTACTTATGGACGAAGGCGGGGCACACCCTGGACGAGTCAGCAGGTCATCACAGGGCTGACACAGGTTACACACCGCTCTCACATTCACACCTATGGGCAATTTAGATGAACTGATCAGTGCGTGTCTTTGGATGGTGGGAGGAAGCCGAAGTACTCACAGAGAACCCACGCAGACACGGGGAGAACATGTAAACTCCACATAGAAAGGTCCCACCCTTATTGACCCTCATTAGTGTTGGAATTGAACCCAAGACCTTCTTGCTGTAAAGTACAAGTATCATCCACTGCACCACCGTGTCGCCTCATTGTTAATTATCATCATTATAAATAATAAATGCTTAAAATAGAATGTTTTAGTGCAAAAGAAAAAAAAATGGACTTGACGTTTTTAGCACATTTATTATAACAACAGTAAATGTCCATATTAGGCTTTCTGAGATTACAAAAATAAACTTTGAACTATTTTATATCTGCTTAAACATGTTTTTAGTCTTGAACATTCTGTATCCATATTATGGCTTCATATTTTTTAGTATTTAAAGGTGTTTTTTTATTTTTTATTTTTACCTGTTTTGAAGTCGCTGAAACAGTTCCTTTGTACTTGTAATAAAGTCCCACATTGCTGCCATAAAGTGTTATATAGTGTCAGAAAGCCCATGATCTCAGCTGTCTGATGCAATTTGAATTATGTGGCTCATGTAAACGGTTCAGGAGTTACATTAATTTGAATGATGTAAAGTGGAAGACGCAGCCCTGGAGAGATTGTTAAAGGGTTTTAAACCTTTAGGAACAAAAGCAGTAGTTGCCAAGTGTCACTCAACCAACACATTTGCACATGTACAGACATTTAGCCTGAAAAAAAAAAAAAAAAAAGGCCAGTCATTTTATGTACAGCGATGCAGCAGACAGCAGTGGTCCTGACCTGTCACAGTGATGCTCTGTAGATGGATGACAGCCCAGATGTGGAGCTGCAGCTGCTGTTACCTGCAGGCCACAGACCACTGGGCAGTCTCTGACCTGATCTGACCATGATGGATGGTGCTGTCAGCACATCAAGTTTCCCTCCACACAGAAACACACACATACAAACACACATGTACAGAGACACACACATGCACAGAAACACACACATACGAACACACATGCACAGAAACACACACACACACACACACACATGCCCATAAAAGGATTCTATGTTATGAGGATGATTACTAGAACTTTTCATGCTAAATAAATTAAAGGGAGGGAGTGAGAAAATGACAGAAATAATGAGCAGAACGCTGAAAGACGGTAACGCATATTGCAAATACAAAGGTGAGAAGAAAGCGACACAGAGAGAGCTGTCATGGCAACGTTCTAAAAATGGCAAAGCAACAGTTAATTACCACCTCCACCCACAGGTATGATGCATACATAATAGCGAAGGTGACAGGACACCTGCTACAAAATCTCAGCTAGTTATCACCTGCAAGTATTTCTGGAGCACCATGTGCTGGGAGACTAACCCAGTTTCTTTCAGCTACAGCAGGAAAATGTGAAAGTGTGAGGGAAATACCTAGAGATCTGCTGCCCTATCTGTCAGAGATAAAGTTTGACATGAGGTCTCGGCGGGCTTTACAGAGACCATTTAGAGGTAGATGGTTGTACAATCATTTCTTTCTGGGTGGTTATTTCCTACAAACTATATGTGTGTGTTCCCCCCAGGACTTTCATATCTAATGAAAAGATAACATATGACTGAATTCAATAACATCAACAAATTGTAGCACTACTGACACATCTGTATCACTCTTTATGTGTTACTTTCAAAAGGGTGAGCTGTTAAATTAGCGTATTCATCACTGTTATCTCTCCTAGGATCCACTCCACTGATAAATAGTAAGTTCATCAAAATAGGTTAAGAGTTCTGGCAGCTGTGAATGTGAACTAGAACCAGAGCTGCCACCAGAGGGGATTGTAAAATACCTTTCAGAGAAAGTACCTTTGACCAGTCAGCCTTTTTCTACCCACCTGCTCTTGGACTGACAAAACTAAGGAACATCACATCCCTGTAGTTTTAACACCCAGTCTATAAAACAGTGTGTACTGGACGAGGGAACATGTAGTCCATATCAGATGTAGGCTCCAAATCAGAAAAATGTGGGAAAGAAAATGCAAATGAAAAAAGAAAGCAGTGACATTAACAGTTAGTTTTACTTGTATGTTATTGTAGACATTTGACACTCATTAAAAAGGTATGGATGAGGAAGAGGATGAGGAGGATGGGGGATGGGGAGGCCTTTCCTGCATGCAGCTTGGCCCCTGTAGGATATGTGTAGTGTTTCTTGACACACAAACACACTCTACAGCAGGGGTTCTCAAAGTGTTGAGGGATGAGGGCCAATATAGAAAACCGGTGCCGACCGGAGGGCTGCTGAAGGGGT
>JAPSES010040182.1:0-12335 GCA_029822895.1 Maxillicosta whitleyi
TGACATAATAATTATATACACACACACTTATGCCAACACAATATATCTGATCAGCATCAGTACTTTCAACAGTAACCACTTAGTTGGCTTGTCTCACTGTCTTGTCTTATGTTTGTTCTGTCTCACTGTCTTGTCTTATGTCTGTTCTGTCAAGCTGTCCTGTGTCAATTTTTCACTTTGTTACATCCTGCTCCTGTACACTTTTGTCTACGTGAGCCCTCTTTCTATGTATATCTATATTAGGAAGGAATGGAAGACAACATAAATGTAAAACTTGAGATTTTTTTCTTGTTACACATAAGCTGTAATTAAAAACAAAGTTCTCTTCCAAAGGGTGGTGGTGGTGGTAGGTTAAAAAAACAAAACAAAAAAAGAATAGCCATCCCCATATTGTACATGTTTTTTTTGTGCAGTTGCTGGAGATTCAGTCTCGCTTTGGTACAGATGAGCGTTTCCAGATGGACTCTCGCTTTGTGGAGGAGAATGCTGAAGCTGAAGAGGCTGAAGAGGCAGAGTCAGGTAGTTTACCCTAACTCTAATCCTGAACTTAACTCTAACTGATCCTGTTCCTAACCCTAACTCTGACTCTATTCCTAACCCTGAACTTAACCCTGACCCTAAACCTGTTTCTAACTCTAACCCTGATCCCAACCCTAAACCTGACCATTCCTAATTTACTCTCCATAACTCAGCACCAAACCTGCAAGGACATAGAAAAGGAATTTCAGCATCATGCATGAGGAAGAGGACGAATAAATATATAAAAGTTTAGGGGTTTATGAAATGCTTATCAATGAGAAATGGTTTTGGTTTTTTATTCTTATTCATTGATCTTAAGAATGTGCTCATTGGGTCATTTCCAACACACCTGATTCAAATGTCAAGGTCTGTAGGAGCCTGATAATGACCGACAGGTGTGCTGGAAGGGGGAAACATCTAAAATATGCAGGATAGTAGATCTCAAGGACCAGGGTTGGTGACCCCTGCTTTTGGGAATTATTTTGATTGTAAAACAAAGATTAAAGCAACATTTCTATCACATAATGGCAAAAATATGTACATTTCAGGGCCTATGACATACAGAATTTAAGAATCTCAGGCCTTGAACAAAGTATGAGATGGTCCAGGATAGGGCACCTCTGCATCTCTGGAAAGAGAGAATATGGATTAATAAATTGATTATAGTACTCCCTATGGATTAAAATGGACATTGAAATGGTAAATGGACTGAAGTTATATAGCACATTTTATGCACCTTCATGGTGCCCAAAGCACTTCACGAAGCCACACACTCACACAGACAAACACACCAGTAGACGGCTGTCGCCATGCTGTCAGCCTCTACTGAGAGCAATTTAGGGTTCACTGTCTTGCTCAAGGACACTTGTGGACATGTGGACAGTCAGAGCGAGGATTTGAATTGCCAAGCCCCAGGCCTAACTCTAACCCCTAAGCCCTAACGCTACCACTAGCCCAAACCCCAACCCCAGTCAACATCTAGAACATTCTGCCAATGATTGATTGACCTGAGCACCTGTAAAAACTACCCACCCACCCCTTAACTTACCTGAAAATACTCACCTAAAACCAGAGATCTGGAATTATTAAACTACTCCATCTATTAAGAATCCTATGAGGAAATGCCCAAAAAGCAGTTGTGTGAGCCCGCATCCTTGAATAGATTCCCCTAACCTAACCCTAACTATTCCTAACCTTAACCCTGACCCTGTTCCTAAACCTAACCCTTGATCCTTACCCTAACCTTAACCCTATTTTATAGACATCCTATGAAGAGATCATAAAAATGGACAGGCAGCAATGCCTCACAGAATTATACAGATAATTAAACATTACTAATTATTACAAACACCTTCCACATTCAACTCAACCACAAATTCAACTCAAATTTAGGAACATTATTCAAACACTATTTCATCCAACAAAAAGGCTTTCTCTTTGGACCCAACAACCCACAACCCCAGTATTTTTCTACTTTCAAAAATTCATAAAGAACCTTCTACCTGGACATTGCCTTTGAGGTTTTCCCCAGTTGACCTATAGTTTCGGATTTCAATAGCACCCAATATATAGATGATCTATATATTGGGAGATATGGTAGGTGGCCCACCGTGCTACAACAAGGACACTTACCTCTTCAATGAAACTATCAGACCCATGGCTGTCCCCAGTTCTGCATTCCTGTTCACAATAAATATTGATGGTCTTTACCGTCAATACCACATTGGGACTACAGGCACTTAAAAACATCCAGATCTACAGAAACCAGATCAGAAATTACTACAACTTATTCAACTCTGCCTAGATAAATAATGATTTCACTTTCAATGATCAAGACTACTTACAAACCAGTGGAACAGCCGTGGGTCAAAGGTTTATACCATCTTATGATAACCTTGTGAGTGGGAGTGACCCTAGACCTCCATTTTCTGGATTACATCTGCAGTATTTGGCCCAACAACCTCACCCATTTCCAAGAATTCATTCATATTCTCAATTACCATGAAACATACAATACACCCCGACAGGATCAGCTTTCTAGACACAACAGTCACAAGCCCGCCGACACCACCCACAAAACAATACAGACCAAAGTATATTTTGAATCCATGGACACACACACCCTTAAAGCAGCACTATGTAGCATTTTCAACTTAATTAAAGTGACACTCCAGAATTTTGGACATTGGGCCTCATTTCCGAGTCAGCCAGAGTGTAGGAAATGTGTAGAGAAAGTTTTTTTTTTTTTTATTCCATTCAGTCTTGGTAAAATAAGAGGTGGCTGATGCTAGGCTAGCGAAAGTGAATGTAGTTCAGCTAGCCTGCCACTAAAACAGCCATACCCAGTGCAAAACAAACACCCAAAGCAAATCAGTTATTGTGCCAGGCTGTCGATGTAAATATATGTGTTGATAGAGTAATGTTTGGAACGAAATGGACCTTGCATCAAAAGACTTGTCGCATGTTGAGGGGCTAGTTTCTCAGCAGCGCCGGAATTTTACTTCGCAGTAAATGGTACGCTACATTCAACAAATGTAGGACAAATCTCAACACATTTTTTTTCTGGCACACCACTTACCGCATTGACAACTGGCCATTGGGTCCAGCAGGTCTGGGTCGTTTCTTCCAATTTATCTTTTCAACGGAAAAGAATGTTTCCAGTACGCCACGACTGAGATAGGGCAAGAAGTCCTGGTGCTCTGTCATGCAGACATCTCGGGAAGTGCTATGAACAGACACATCTAGACTTTGAAACAAAGCACCTAGCTCCAACTCTTGCATTTGTGGGATAACTAAGTCCCACTCCCTGCAGCAGAAACATTCCTCTTCATAGTCCATTGGTTTGCAATTTCGGCACTGACATCACCAATCCCTGGTTCTTCTGTCCTGGCTTTCTGCTGCAGCTTCGGCGGTGGCTGCCTGTGCGGACGCGCTCTCTTATTCCACCCTTTGTAAATCCATCTCTCCCAATTCTTCATCCGTATACTCCAGCTCATACATGTATGGTTCATTGGAAAAATGCAATTGCTCCTCCTTATCATCAGAATAATCGGGCTCACCAAACATCGCCATACTTTGAACAGGCTCCGTGCGCTAACTTTGACAGTTGCGTGTAAACAAACTATTAGAGTTAGAGCCGGTCAGATTGGTGACACTCGTGTGATATCAATCCGTGGCTGACAAGCTTTCAAGCCTTCAAGGATGTTAGACAAGCAAAGGTCTCGTACAGGGTTGAACATTGTCTCTTACTCCCGTCTCTTACTCCCATAATCCTAATTGTCACCCTCTTTCTAATCCCAACCCTAACCTTCCCACTGCCCTAACCATCCCCCTGTTCTTAATCCTAACCATCATCTTCCCCTCAAATCTAACCATCTCCCCTTCCTTAACCCCAAACCTAACCTTAACCTTGACCTGAACCACCCCCCTGCTGCCAGCACTAACCCTAATCCTATCCGCTACCCCAAACCAGAGTTTGTTTCCCCAATCCCATCCCCATCGGACTGGGACAGCCCCAGATCTCTTAAACATACATTTGCCTTTGTCCTCACCCCATGTCATTCTATTTGTCTTCACCTCCTCCAATCAAATTATAGGCTTCCACCGTATCATTAAACACTGCTTTTCAATATTTCAATTCATCACTCATCTTTCAAAACCACAATAATATACCCATCACTACAAAGACAGAAAGTACATCCATAATTCACACACCAAGGCAGCTTCCCCATTATAGACTCCCTCTTCATCACCACCACCAATGTGGTATCATCAAATGCAAACTCTGCCATAAACACTACGTAGGGGAAACAAAGTACTCAATCCATACCTGCCTATCACAACACTGTTATAATATAAGGGAGGATTGTCTTGCAACCTCCTGGGTCCAACATTTGCAAATATACCCCCCAAATCTAATAATGTCCGAACTAGAAAATAATGATCGGTGGATGTAATTGGTTGGCATGGTCTTCCTGGGCCTGGACCTACCTTTACAATGCATTCAATTTTCAGGTTCTATCTAGTAAAAATCTGTCTGTATAAATGTACATAAACCAATATATATGTATATAATACCTTATCATATATCTTCAAAACATCAGCAAACCAGTACTTTTGTCATTTGTTTTCAAGTAATTTGATTAAAATGGGTAACATTAAGCACATTTAATCACTGAGGCAGATAATTTCTAAAAAAAAAAAAGAAATTGTAAACCAGTGTATATGTGAAGTGTCTCTCTGCACCCCTCTCTCTCTTTGTGCTGTAGCCAAAAGGCAAATAAGTAAATATTTAATACATATATAATACTCCACATGTTCAGGGTCCAACAATATCTTTGTAATAGAATATTTGGTGACTAGAAAATGAAGTTACACAAGTTGATCTTAGACTGTCACCTGAATCTAGCTCTTTTTATAGAAAAATAAATTAATGGGCATCCAGTCAGTGAGCC
The DNA here is from genome assembly GCA_029822895.1 of Maxillicosta whitleyi. NCBI lineage: Eukaryota > Metazoa > Chordata > Actinopteri > Perciformes > Neosebastidae > Maxillicosta > Maxillicosta whitleyi. The sequence goes on from JAPSES010040182.1 coordinate 4,974, forward strand.
AGTCAGATAAAGACAGTAGCACCTTGTCTTTAATATGAACATATGCACATGACACAACAGATTCTCTCAGTCCAGTTCAAACAGATGACAGGTTGACTGAACCACATGGAACATTTCCTAGCTAGAACAAACATCAGCTAACTCCTACCTAACAACATAAACAGCGATGTATGTTTCAATGCAGCAAAAATAGGGACTAGTTATGATAGTAATGTGATGGTAATAAGTGGCAGGAGTAAAGAAATCTCACATATCCTGGTTTAAACCAGGTATGTACACCACTAAGCGGGGCTGTGTATTTGCTGTTAAAATATTGCATTTGATGGGCATAAAGTAAAAGAAACAAGAAAAATTTCAACAACCTTAAAATGTTTTAGGAGTGCTGGGAATCAATTTAGGGGGTGTTTCAGCGCCCCCAAAGATAGGCTAAAAATGCTCATGCCCCTAACCTTAAACTTAACCCTAACCTTTAACGTCAACCCTATCTGTCCTCCAGAAGATATTTGCCTCACTTTTGACCTGAAAAGAAACCCCACCCACCAATCTCTCCACTTAGCTCACATTTGCTTACCAAATACTGGAGATCCTGAAATGGTGCACGGTGTACGGTCTTCTTGCACTTTTAGACACCTCTTTTATCCCCCTTTTCCCCAATTTTTGGTAGTTTTATTGCTGTCCATATTGCTGCACAACTACATAATAGCCTCCTTGCACCTTCAGTGCTTGCAAAGGTATAGAACACTCATGAATTGTGTGCATAGGCATATGGAATGTATATAATGTCCTGTACATTAACAGATCTGTGTGTATTGTGGACAGTGTCCTGTTCTTTGCTGCGACCCATGTCTGCAAACTGAAGTGCCTCTTTGGGATAAATTTAAAGGAGTATTTTTAGATGTTTTTGACTTCAAATCATGTCAAAAGACCTAATTCAGGGCTTCATTCAAATTCCTCCTCATAACTCATTCTTGAACCCCAGATCAACTACCTGGATAGTAGCCAGGTTGGGGGGTCTGTGGGTCTCATAGAACCCATTGTGGTCACAACATTTGATAATGATAATTTATCAGGAAAATCCTGTGAACAGGACAGGCTGTAGATTTAATGTGGGGGTTAAAACATGTGATGTTATATACCATGTGAACTAGGATCAAACCATCTACCTATATTTACAGGAAGAATTCTGGGAAGGGGGGAGACAATACAACTAAGAAAACCTGAAAAACAATGACACATACTGTACATTAGGACACAGGAGAAACAATTTACATAGTGTTTACCATTTAATTATTAAAGTTCTGTGTGCAGTAGTCATTTTACTGGAAGGAGGCAAAAACAAAGTAGAAGCAGAGGAATCTGCATATTTAATTAGATAACAACCAATAGAATCTACAAAGCCTGGACAGACACACTCTAACAATATTTGGGGTATGGAGATACCCAACCCCAGTCACTCCAATGCTTTTATTAATACTTAGCTTTTAATTTGAGTGGCCAGAAGATCCCTCCAGGTTCAGCTTTTTACTCACATACCACTAAAGGTAAAGAAACAAGCTTCCAGACACCAAACAATACTCATACCTAAGGGTCTATCTAATAAGAGATATCAATTTGATAAAGTTAGTGCTGCCACTAACAACGAATTTTCTAATGATTAATCTTTGGACGAATTTTGTGATTAGTGGACTAACCTAAACAATTTTTTTTTTTTTTTAAACGGGAAAGGGGGGGGGGGGTGAACATGTGCACACTGATCCATGGATCAGGGGGAATTAGAATGAAGAGGTTTGCACCGATTCACGGACCAGGGGAGAGAGGGGATGAATGGGTGTGCACCAATCCACAGACCAGTGGGGCTGCCAAAAATAAATAGGCCAGTTTATGTCAGTGTATGCCAGTTTATGTCAATTAATCACAGCAACACTAGATGAAATCTATGGAGTCTTCTTTAAGTTGACAGGCCCTAACCCAAGGTCCTAATCTTAACCCTATCTCCTAACTCTTTGACCTAACCATAAATCGTATCCTTGACATAACTATAACCCTACCCCCTTTTATTTTGCCATATCCTCCTGACACCCAGCAAAGTGAAAGTTTTAGCTTTTTTGCATTAAACAACTGTCTTGATCAGAAACTGCATAATGTAACATTTTTTCCCATATAATTTTAAAAATTATTTTTATTTGTTTATTTCTATTTTTATGGAATGTCCTTTGCAGTGGACAGTATTTTTAAAGTAAAACCATGAAACTTTTGTCCCCTACAGAGAACAAAACTGTATTGCTGGGTGTCAGGAGGATATGATTGACCATTTACATCTGTAAAAAGAGAACCCACCCAGCCATCCTTTTATTTACCTGAATATTCACCTTAAACCAGAGATATTGAGATCATCAAACTACTCCATTTGTAAAGAATCCATGTGAAAACACACCAAAAACAATTGTTTGAGCCTGTGCATTCTGAAATTCATTCCCCTAACTTGACTTTAATCCAGGTGATTGTGTGGATTCATACTGTAATTTATGTGCTGATGCAGAGCTGAAGATGGTGCTGCCAGAGGAAAACCAGGCTCTGGACAAGGAAAAGAAGAAGAGCCTCTCCATCCTGAATGAGGTTCTCATCAACAGCCAAACCTGCAGCAAGACGAGCATCAGGAGTAGCACCTTTAGGTGAGCAGAGTTAGGTTGGAAATGAAAGCACTGGACAGTGGACATGAAATAAAACTGTCTGTTTGTTTGAAGGGATGTATCAGTACTGCACTACGACCCCAGCAGAACAGAACATACTGCATTTGAGACCAGCACTGACCTGTCCAACAAAGACAGGTAAGAAAAACAGTGTGTACATCCTCCCCTTATCTCATCCAGAACTGTGTAGGTGTAATGTGGTCCCTGGGCTCCGGTCCCCAGGCCCAGTCAACCAGTGACTGTGGAACCAAGCTGATTGACCCAGGGTTACCGATCATAGGCAGCCAGCCTAGTGATGTGAGTGTATTTGAGTGTCTGCATAGGGGTGTGTTATTGTGAGGCTGGAGGGAGGCGGGGCGACAACAGAGACCCAGTGGTGGGCTGACCCCATCCCCAAGCAACTCAAAGAGCAGCCCTGCCACCAAGACAGGACTTGAGCCCACCAGCAGTGCAAAGTGACATGTGACATTAATGCGTAATCTTACGTGCAGTTTATTCATGTTGTTTCATACTTCTTTTAGGTGAGGGGTCTATAATAATAGAACCATAGTAAATCATCCTTTAAATGTATTGTTTGATTTCTCCTATTGGGACTGCAGTTTTTGTAGGTTAAAATGGATTGTTAGATGTTTAATGAGTGCACATCTACCTTTCAGCTGTTCTGTGTCTGTGTCCCTAGTAAATCCATGAGGAGGAAGAGGAGGGAAGAATCTCACAAACTTCCACAAGTTTCTAATGAGATTTTCTACAATGTGTCAGTCGATCTGAAGTCCCTGTTCAATACAACAAAGGAAGACAAAGGGAAAGGAGAGGCAATGAGCTGGGACCAGGAGGAGGAAGATCAGCCTCTGCTGTCGTCTGTGGTGTTAAACCAGAACCAGGATGAGTCTGGATTCAAGTTCTGCTTCTTTGGAAATGATGCAGAGATGCAGAGTAAAGAAACTGGTAAGAATTTTTTTTTTTAATAAATGAAAATAAAGATTAAAGTGATACATAAGGTAGTAAATTCAAAATGTCATAAATTTACAAAAAGCCTTCTTATCAATTCCTATAGATCTGATCATTTTAAACAGTTGAACCAACTTTTGGTGACAACAGTGCGCTAAATTCACAGATCAGAGCTTCACGCGTTTGTTTTGATCGAGCACCTCACGGAAATCGCCGAGTATTCTTCGTGACCTAGTTTTCCAAGATGGCGGAACACATGAGCGTGCAGAGTGCCAGTTCCATAGACTTTTCTGAAGCTGTAAGTAGTTTTCAGTGATTCCTTTGTGATATCCATAGCACAGAAAGAAAGGCAATACAATCAGGATAATAATCCACCATGCTGGATAATCAGCTGTTGTTGTGGCCGGTCCGAAGTCGTGTGACCGGTGATTTCCGAAGTTTCTGGGTCACGCGCAGTGCGCTCAGGTGGAAAACAACGGTCTGTCGGAAATGTAAACATTGCAATTTTGAGGGGGTTTTAGGGTGAAGGGCGACGTGTAACCATTAGTGACGAACTCTAGGTGGGAAAATAGAGCCCCGCGGCTGTGGTTTATAAGCACTTTACTGAGACAGGTTTCATTTTGAATTCACTACCCTATGTATCACTTAAAATGAATATTAATGATAAATTGAAGATTAAAAATTAAATGCAGATTAAAAATTAAATAAACATTAAAGATGAAAAGATTGAAAAATTAATACAGATTAAAAATGGAATAAAGATGAAAAAGATAAAAAATTTAAATAAAGTTTGAAGATGAAATACAGATTTTAAATAAAATAAAGATTCAAAAGTATTCATAGAGATGGAACCTTTTCATTCAAACAGGTTGAGTTTGAAATAAAAACACCACCTTTTACAATATTTCAAGTAATTTCTTTTGGTTAAATGTTTAATTCAAAGCTGTGCAGTTTTAAATGTGATAGGATGAGTTTTTACATTTCACTTTGGATTTGTTGGAATTTTACCATTTAATCAAAACAGACATTTTCAAAAATTGGTGCAATTTTTCAGTCAATTCAGTCCATTTTATTCGAATATTTTTCACAGAAAAGTACGAAGTGGAGATCATACAAGGCCCAAAGACGTCCTGGCTACAAGAACTGTGTTACAATGACAGCAGCTCAGAAGAGGAAGAAGAGGAGGACTATGAAGAGCAGAAACTCACAGCAGTGAAAAACAGAGAGTAAGAATACACAAGAATGTTGATTTCATTCATTTTTAACTGCTTAATCCCTTTCGAGGGCTGGAGCCTATCTCAGCAACTATGGGTGGAAGGCGGGGTACACCCTGGATGAGCCGCCAATTCATCGCAGGGCCACACAGAGAGACAGACAACCTAGGGCCAATTTAGTGTTACCAATCAACCTAACCCACACAGTCACGGAGAACATGCAGATTCCACACAGAAAGAACTGATGGGCACAGCAGCTAACCACTGCGCCCATTGGGCAGGAGCATTAAGGGTCCAAGGACTGGCAGCTCAGTTTTTTTGGCATTTTTTTGCATGTGTCTTGAACCGGCGACCCCATGCATGCCAAGCCATGATCTTACCACTGAGCCAGCCAGCTGCATGGATGTTGAGTTATTAGTTTGTTATTATTGACTGAAAAAGTACATAAAATCAGTGTGACTTTGGGTGTGACATATGAATGATTGTAGGTTTAATAAAACTGAACATGTGAACTAGGAACAAAAGGGTTAAAACCAGAGCATTTATGGGAACACGAGTGAGTTGCAGTGGCAAGAGCCAATAAAGCCATTTCTGTATTTGTTGCCGCTGTGACCATAATGCAGCTGCATGAAGCTCCACTTTCCACAATGCACGTCACAACAAATTTTCAAAAATGCTTGTGTGACCTACTGGCTCTGTTTGTAAACAAATAGATTGATTATAGTGGACTACACTTCAAAAATGTTCACCATGAGGGAAGAGTTTCAGGTGCAGAAAGACTCACAGATTTGTGATACTTAGGCTTTGACTCAGGTTTTACAGATTTGGTGAAACATTGGTGATGAAAGTCATACACAGCTGTAACCTACTAACCCTACTAACTAACCCTTGCCATATCCTACTAATGCTAGCCTACTAACACTAACCATAACCCACTAACTCTGACCTACTAGCCCTAACCTACCACCTAGTGTTGTGGTACTCGAGTCGAGATAATTTTCTGCTGTCTCAGTCTAATCACAGACTTGACCCTTCAAGGGCTTGGTCTTGACTGTCTTGGACCACAGTGGAACTCTCAGTGAGACCACTTGTAATTTACGAGGAAGTCCACAGTACCAACAGATTTCCATTTCATTTCAGCTGGTGGTATAGTCTAAGGTATACCTACTTATTTTACAATCATCATTTTTGTATACCTGGTTCTAAATCCCCCTGCTGCTCACTATTCAGTGACTGCCCATATCCAGACTGATGGAGAGGAGCGGTCAGACGGGGTGGAACTGGCTCCAGCTCCACTCCAGTTGCCCAATCCTGCCATCCCAGGCTAGGCTGGGCTAAACATAGTGTTGAGGTAGCTCTACTTTAGAGTTGAGTCGTGCCATGCTAACTGTGACAGTGTGTGCGAATGTGTGAGGTGAGGATGTGAGCCATGTGTCAAGGGACAATTTCAGTCCCCAGACAATGGTTACGCATAGACAACTCAAATTGTTCCTTGACGCTGACCACTTTTGGAACCTCACTGGACACTTCAGGTGCCAGTGCCACCCCACTTGATTCACAGGTCACTGACCTATCCTGTTGAAAGATGCGTGATTATTGGGAATGCAAGTAAGAAATGCAAAATAAACGTCTTCCAAATTGATGATAATTAATATCAATGGCCCACTGTACTTAACAAATTTAATCAAAGAAAGTATACAAAGATGAGTTTGCCGAGTCATGTTGCTAGCTTCTCTGTGCATTCTAGACAGTACATTGTGAGATCTGTAGAGAGCAAATCTGTCTGGAATATACTGTAGTATGAGCAAACTTTAGAAACCCAGTAGTGGGTTGAGACACATCACTGTCGATGTGTTGTAAATGCATATAATTTTTGTCATTGTTGATTTGTAACATTTTTTATTGAGTGATTTAAATGAAGATATTCAAAACAAAGCATTAAAAATTTGATAATATTCAATATTTGTAGTGATATCCATCCATCTTCTGCCGCTTATCCAGGGTCGGGTCGCAGGGGCAGCTGCCTAAGCAGGGAGTCCCAGACTTCCCTCTCCCCAAAAACTTCGTCCAGGTTATCCAGCAGGATCCTGACGCATTCCCAGTTTGACTTATTAGCAGAGATGCGAACCAAGCTCTGGCACCGGTCATACAGGGACCGGACAGCCCGTATCAGAGAGCCCGGTACTCCATACTCCTGGAGCACCCCCCACAGTACCCCCCGAGGGACACAGTTGAATGCCTTCTCCAAATCCTGCTTAGAGTATAGAGCTGGTTCACATTTCCACGACCAGGACGAAAACCAGATTGCACCTCCTTAATCCGGGGTTCGACACTCCGACGCACCCTCCTCTCCAGGACCCCCAAATAGACATTTCTAGGGAGGCTGAGGAGTGTGTGATCCCCCTATAGTTGGAGCACACTCTCTGGTCCCCCTTTTTGAAGAGGGGGATCACCACCCCAGTCTGCCAATCCAGAGGCACTGCCCCCACTGTCCACGCGATGTTGCAGTC
>JAPSES010040249.1:0-12333 GCA_029822895.1 Maxillicosta whitleyi
CTGAGACGAGCTGGTCCCATGTAAGTGGAAAAGAACCACAGGAATACTGAGTAGAACCGAGTAGAACCGGTACCATGTAAGTGGAAAAGCACCAATAGTCACCCTTTGAAAAGTTCGTTCATTTTTGGAACTGATCCTCTTCAAATCTCAGCACCGCCCCCTGTGGTTCCTGCTGGTACTGCTCTGTGTTCTCAGGTGGGGTTCACATCTCCAAACTCCCAGGATGGACAGAAACATGGAGGTAAAGAACGCAGAGGAGCGACAAACCGCTGCGTCTGTGTACGTGTCTGTCTGTAACGCAGCGCATGAATGGACCTGTAGGAGGCGCTGGTCCAGTTCTTACCTCTTGGAGACTCTGTAATGGGCCGTGGTCAGTTTGCCTGTCTGAGGGTCATGCACCGTGGCCCGTCTGAGCTAGTTCACCATCACATTATCAGAAAACACAAAGACAGACAGAGGAAAGACAGGAGAGGTTTACGTCAGCAGGAGAAGAGGCTGCAGACGTCAGAGGAACCAGGAGAACAGGAGCTCCAGTCCAAACACAACAACCGCATCATGTTGGGACGTGGACGGACCGTCCTGCTGCCTCCACTGACAGAAGAGAGAAAACAAGAGTCCAACAGCTGACATCAGACTCTGCTTTTTCCCTTATTTGGAAAAAGAGGCGTGGCTTTAGTCCCGTCAAGTGCAGAAGTGACCGATCAGATGTGAAGTGTGTGTTTGGCGGTAAAACTGTCTGTGAGGTCATTTTAAATGAGTGCGTTTTAATGCAAACTTTGATTAAATGAAGTCAAATGTTTTCTGTGGCAGCGGTACAGCGCCACTTACAGGCCAACATGTGAACTACAGTGTTTTCAGTGGTTTTGTGTGGACACCGTTCTTCAAATAATGCCACATTTAACATCTTATAACCAAATAATTATAGTAACACACAATATTTTGGCTCATTTATCTACTTATTTATCTATATTTTTTAAATTTTACCATATTTACAGTATTTGTTTAGTACTTATTGTACAAATTATATATATGTATAAATATATTATTGATAATCAATGCTACTTTTATTACAGTTATGCAATAATTTCCTTTGGGTCTAATAAAGTTTTCTGACGTTTACAGCCACAAAAACCACCAAAAACTGTGACTTCAACCCATGGATGGACTTAACATCAGTGTCCAATCAGATGAAAATGTAAATCCATGCGTTTTTTCTGCTCTTGTTGAGACATCGGACGACACAGAGGAGGAGGTTTAAGATGAAGAGGAAGAGGAGGAGGAGGAGGCTGACACTGGACCAATGAAGTCCTCCTTCTGCCCAGTCCTGGACCTGGACCCGGTCCTGGTCTGGCCTTACCTCTTGCTGATCCTGTAGTGTGCGGTCTCCAGAACGCCGGTTATAGGGTTGGAGATGGTGGCTCGATGGAGCTGTTACAGGGAGACAAACGCCGACTCACTCAGCACCTCAGTCACACTGGGGTCTGGAACGAGTCCAGGACCACGACAGGAGGCGGTTTGGAGCCCGGTGGGTTCACTTGTACTGATCTTAACTTCATCTGTAGGTATTTATTGTTTGAATTTGCTTTTGTTCCTGTATTGTCCTAACTCTGTTTTGTGAAAAGTCTCTAAAAACTCTCAGAGGAAGTGAATATTAATGACACTGAATGAAGGAGTTTACATTCACACTCTGATCATGAACTGATTCATGGAGTCATCACATTATTATTATTATTATTATTATATTACATTATAATGAGAACAGGATCCCTCAGGGGACCGTCTTAGGTCCCATCACTTGTATGTTTACATTAATGTAGGTTCAAATATAGGTCTACAGATGAACGCTGATAACACTGATCTATAGAATAACCAGATTATTAATAATCATCTAAACATTATAATCTGATCTGATTCATTAGCAGTAATCTGATCATGAAAATTACTTAAGAATTATTACTTCTTTTACATCTGAACACGTGGAAAAACCAAATCATAGAAAACAGAAGTTATGTAATGAAATGTGAGCTGAAGACAATAACCGGAAGTTGGATTCTACCATCACCAAAAAAACAAAACTAAAGTTGAATAAAACAATGCAGAAAATAACAAAAACAAACAAAAACTGGATAAAATAATACATGAAATGAGTAAAACTAAACTATGTGAGTTGGAGACAATAACAGGAAGTTGGATTCTATTGTATTACATACGAACTCTGAAATCCATCCAATAATGGACTGAAACGTCTAAACTTGGGTTTATGGATTATCATATTTCTTACGTTCCTGTAAACGCATCAGATCTGATTATTAACAGTTGTGGGTTTTAATGGTTTCATGTAAACGGGCTCAGTGATGCGGTTCAGATTTTCAGAATAAAAGCCTCAGACTCACTCACTCTGGGTTTGGCGAGCTCTTTGACCTTGTCCATCTCCTTATCTGACACGATGCTGTGGTAGCGGACGATGAGGGGGCGGTCCCACTCATCCTCTTGCTTCACTGGACCAATCACGTACCTTGGATGGCGGTTGTTGTCATAGTAACGGCAGAAGAGGCGGCTCTGTCGTCGAGGAGTCTAACAACACACAAGTCAGACTTTAATGAAGCGCTGTGTGTTAAAGTGTGTGTTAAAGTGTGTGTTTGTTTTGTCTCTTCACCATCTTGATGCCTTCTCCTCGACACAGCTGCTCGTACTTCTTCCTCTCTGGTAGATAATCGTCGCTCCGCCCTCCCTTCTGTCTGGACTCAGGCTCCTCCCTCTTGTTCACCTCTACTTTCTCCTGCTTCACCAGCTGGTACTCGAAGTACTTCAGGTTACCGTTGGCTCGCTGGTGGGCGGGGTCTAAAAAAAACAGGAAGATGATGTTGATTAAATGTGAACCAACTGTACGACCTGGAACAGCGTTAAACTCATGATTCACTCCTGTTGATTAAACGCCGCTGGAAAGTCATTATAATTATAGTGACGAAAACAATAAGCTTTTACAGCATAATCTTATATCTTATTGTGAAGGACAGAAGTAGTTTACTGGATGTGCAACATTTATGGTTTATTTGGTTACAGATATGCACAAAATTAGCCAAATACTCTAAAGTTCACAGACAAATACTTCAACTAAGATTGAAACTGCACAGAAAAACAAAAAAGCTACAAACACAGTATATTGGAAGTACAGAAGACTTTCTGAATGAAATGACAATATTTGTGTGAACTTTCTAGACTCTTATGAAAAAACTGCTAATATATTGATTATATTTAAATGAGAAGTTAAAATTAACCCCCTGCATATTTCTCAGACAAAGCCTGAAACCCCGTTCATGCTTCTATTAAAACTCTGTAAGCTCCTCCTACCGAGCTGCAGCAGCCTCTTGGTGAAGTCCAGAGCCCTCTCTAGCGCCCCCTGCTGGTAGACGGAGTAGCTCAGGTAGTCCAGGACGGTGACGTCGTCCACAGTGGACGAGGTCTCGCCCTGGTCCAGCTGCCTCAGGGCCTGGGCCATCCACAGCTCAGTGTGGTAGTAGTCGGCCTCAGAGTACGCCACCCTGCCCAGGTCGTAGCAGTCGTCCACCGTCAGGACGCTGCTGAGGGACGCCAAAGACGACGAACCTGAGCAGACAACAGAGGGGGAGGGAAACCCACTGCAAAGGGTTAGGACTTCATTTAATATGCATCTGCTGTGATTAAAAACAACACTTTAAAAGCTCTTTTTTTTTTTTATCAGCACATTGTAAACAATGGAAAATGACTACATTAACATCCTTCGACCAAGTGAAAATACACACTGACACATTAACATTTAACATAGTACAAAAAATAATAATGTCAGTGTTACTCGCTGACATATCATAGGTGCAAAAATAAAACATAGGTAATCCAATATGTATGCAGTTTATTGGACAAAAACTAACTGTTGTGTATATATGTGTTGTGGTCGGCGGTGGCTCAGCTGGTACAGCAGGTTGTCCAATGACCAAAGAGTTGGCGGTTCAAATCCTGGTCCACATGTCAAAGTGTCCCTGAGCAAGACACTGACCCTAAATGTCTCCCAGTAGGTCTGGCATGGTACATTAGCATAGTATCCTCCTACTGGTGTATGAGTGTGTGTGAATGTGAGGCTTTGTAAAGCGCTTTAGTACCAAAGTGTAGACGTAGAACTATGTAAGAGCAGAACATTTACCATTTATAAAAAAATATGTTTGTTTTTTTTACATTAGAAACATGGCATTTAAAGGGTTAAAAATATGACAGTTGGTATTGGTAATTGGTATTTTTGTTTATGGCTCAAGTTGATGAAATACAAAAAAGTAAAAAAATAAAGACAGGTGCTGTTGGTGGTCTTTGGGCGGACACCGGACGCTTAATATTTGAGATGTTTTTGTACATGTCAGGACTTTAACTGATCTGCTGATGTGTTGGTGCGTCCAGACCTGGCAGGTCTCCTGTGGAGATGGTGTTGGTGTCCAGCTGGTAGGTGTCCTGCAGCCGCAGCAGGGCTTTGGCCGCTCCCGTCTGGTCATCATCGTTGGGGAAGAACTGCCTCTGGATGGTCAGGTTGGAGATGAACCCTGGAGCGAAGAGGAGCGCTGTTAAACCGACCCCCCTGACCCTGAACCCAAACCTGAGCCGCCTGTTTACCGTCAGACATGTCCTTGAGCACCAGGTTCTCCAGCTCCGCCCACTCCGTGTTCAGCCTCTTCATCAGCTTGAAGGCGTTCACCGGGTGCCCCAGGAAACCCTCGGGGTCCTGCATGGCGACCGCCGACAGGACGTCCAGTCTGTCGGCCCACCTGGACACGAGCAAGATAAATAATATATAAAAACAGGATAAAAGACACTGATGGTTTACAGACAGGACTGAAAAACAAGGATAGATGTTTTTTTGGATGAAAACATGAATGTTTTCATAGAGAACAGCTTAAAACTAGATCAAAATAATGTACATTTAAAGGAAGACACTAAAAACAAGCTAAAAAAATGTGCATGTTTTATTGAAACAAAGTTTAAAACCAGCTAAAAACTCAACACACCTTACATAAATGATATAAAGTATCTAAAGTGACATAAAACATTATTTCTTTGTCTTTGTCCCTTTAAATAAAATACTTTTTAAGCTCATTTGTTTTTGACTCATTCTTCAGTTATTATCTCCCTCTGACGTCCACAGCTGACTAAATACTGGACATACATATTTATTTGGTACTTATTTGTTATTTATGTTGTTATTGGGGGGTACTTTAGATTTTTTTCTTATGCTTCATATCCTTAAGCCGCTTCATGAGTGAAAGTTTCCCTTTTTTGGACTGATACAGGATGAACTTATTAAACAGATAATAATCGTAACTTTATTTCTGAAATATTTGGAATTTTTATTCAAACAAACAGCCGTTAAATATCCAATAACAGTCGTCCCATTAAAAATGGGACCGTTCCTGTAAACCCTTGTGTTTTGTGTCCCTCTCCGTCGTCTGACAGGCTCCATTCATCTGAAGAATGGTTTCATCAGCCTCTTAAATGGTTCATCTGAGGTCAGAGGTCTGTCATAAATATCTGTGAGGTTGAAATTAATGTAAGCTGCACTTCCCTCCACCTCAGTTCTGAAGCAAAAACACAAAAAGTCACTAAATATTTCCTGTCATGTCGTCCTTTCAAGCTCTGAGCAGATTTGGGATCAAATTCACATCTTGAATTCCACGAACTGAACTGAATGAAGCTGAAACACCAACAGCCACACCTTCAGGAGCAGCAGCTTATGTTTCAGTCAAACCTCCTGGACGAAGCTTCAGTCCTTTGTTTGCGACAAAGTCATGAACCAGATTCACTCATTTTAGGAAAATCCAGACGACATTTTCCTGACGACCGCCTCCACACAACCTTAAAACTCAGCGTTTACTCTTTGGTTAAAGGCGGTTGGTGTTTACAGTGGACACATATGTACGGTGGTAAAATGACAGTTATTAATGTCTTATATAATCAGAAATTAATCATATAGTATTTTATGAGTATTATATTATACGATTACAGATAATGTATTATTATATAATCTTAACATAATTACTTTATGCTGTTGTTATATCATTATATAGCTAATAAATTATTAATCAGTGAATATAATGTGCATTATATTGTATGATTATGATATACGACATATATCATGTATTTATGCTCAGACAGAGTTTGTGTTTGTGTCATATTTTGGAGTTATTCGGTGGATCATGGGATGTTTTGTGGCCAGTTTTTGGTGTTTTTTTTTTTGTTTTTTTTGCCATTTTTGGTTTTAAATCCAAAGTAAACAACTGCTTCTATTTTTAATCACGTTTTCTTTGAGTCTAAAAGTTTTTTTGTTTTTTTTAATCCAACACTAATGATAATTTTACCTCAATGTTAGAAAGAATGTTGTTTATCTGTTTCTTCCTCAACTCATTCTTAATGTTAGTTTTTGTTGGAGACTGAGAGAGTGACTCACTAGTGATCTAGTGAGCCTCTAGTGGTCATATAAAACCCCCGTTCACTGTGAATAATACTAATCCTCTTTTCTTTAAGGCTAATGTGATGCGTTTAAGGCCCTGTTGATGGTTCTATTTGTAAAATAGCAATAATATTAAAGAATGTACAACGCGCACAATGTTTTATTTGCCAGTGTAAGTGTGTAATGTTATTTGGAGTGTGTTACTTCTTGATCTGCTCCAGTTTGTTCTCCTCTGCTTGGATGTAGTCCTTCAGAGACATGACCAGGTCTTTCTCTGTGAACAGCAGGTCTGTCATCTGACCTGAATCCATGAAAACACAGAACGATGTGGATCAGTCTGAGGCAACAAGAGCTAGAGCTGCACACGTTCACCTCCAGTCAAACATGTGTTCAGCAGCAGCAGCAGCCAGTCAGAATGACACAGGCAAACATTTAATGGTTACTTCTAAAAGATAAAGGGGACACAGAGGATTCCACATTTACTGACCGATGGAGGTGAAAAGGTCATTATGAGCTGAGGAGGTGACGAGGAAACAGTGGATCAACAACCATCGACACACGGCAGCCATCGAGTCTGGAGGAAGAAATGTGAGAACGTTTAACAAAAGACCAGGTTAAAAAACAAAACAAACGTCTCATTCCTTTACTGTTTATATGACAGAGCATAAACACCACACTGAAATAAATATTCATTCTGAAGAATAAACAAGAATAAAGTCACAAATAGTAAGAAAAAGTTTCATATTACTGCAATTTAAGATTAAATTCATGGTACATTCAACAAAAAGTACAAATACATTGAAGTAATCATTCATATTTTAAGAATACTCACAAAAACTTAAAATATATACGTATCAAAATTAAGTGAAAAAACTCAAGTTTTCAGATGTTATTTGATACTACATAATTTCTATTAAGACATTTGATATAGTTAAGGTAAATATTACTGCCTTAATACCATTTTACTTGCAAAAATCATTTATAAACTTTTATAATAATCAGAGTTTAAAAGTTAATATAAAAATATTATAAACCAAACAAAACAAAAACAATGCACTAATTACAATAAAGACTAATTCAATATTCTAATACATAGGCTAGTTGACACTGATACCAGTGTAACTTTCATAATTTATTCCATCTCAACACAAAAATCTGACTCTACCTTCAGTGAAATCACATGTGATGATATTAGTATCTACAGATACTCAGGTCAGACTCATGATAATAATCAGATATTTGCATCTTTGTTCATAATTGACACTAATTGTGATTTTGTCTTTTTAATGTTATTTGTTGATGCAGATTTCACAGTAACATTATGACCTGAACTAACACTGACTAAACCTTCAGTAAATGGACTGTTATTGTATTTTTATTAGGTTCAGGACTAGAGCTGTGCAACTTTATGACTTAAATATCAATGCTCAGAGTTTTCCCTCAGTGTTGGAAGACCTAAAAGGATCTGATTTGACGTTTAAAGCCTAAAGTAAAGGAAGATTAAGACAAACTGAGACAAGACAGTGCGGACGGAGACTTGTCCTAACATAACCCTGTCCAGGAATGTGTGTAGTCTGGGTTAAAACCTGGGTTTAACCCAGGCCAAAAACACCAGGACTGGTCCACAAACGGCCGGGCCGTTAATGTAGAATGTCAGCTGTTTGTGAAGCTTTAAATAAGGAGGAAAACTCCACGGATCAGCTGTGGACTTTTCTAGATAAACACAGAGCAGCATCAGTGGATGGAGTTTGTTAGATTTCATCAGCTCTGAGTTAATTTCCTGTAAAAATCACTCTTGACAGGACGTTTCCTACCGTGTTCAACCTGAACGACAGAGGAGAAACCTGGATATCCAGCGTCGGCTCCAAACACAGCCTCCAAACCCCCGAGTGCGCCTCCTGTAGCTCCACAGTCCGGCTAGCAGCAGCATAACACACCGCGGCTTCTTCGACCCGCTGACGCCGCCATTTTGTGGACTTTACCGCCACTCACTGGAGCGGAGGGTTAGCGCCGCCATTTTGTCTCATTATCGCCACCTCGTGGAGCGGAGGCCGCAGCGTGTACTGTATGGAGGAAGTTTTGTTTCAAAAAGATTTACACATATGTGAAAAGATTTACACATATGTGAGTAGAAATGAATATAAATATGGATGAATTTACAAAATATACATACATTTGTAAATATATTTTCAGATCTTGAAAATATATTTACAAATGTATGTATATTTTAGTACTGCACTTCAACAACAGGTGGTTTTTAGCATTTTTCAAAAATATTTTTTTACCTTGCTTTTTTTTTTTAACATCATATTTTACTTCATTTTAGTTATTATTATTAGTAGTAGTCGTAGCAGCAGTAGCTCTGGGAATTTTTAGGTTGCATTAATGCCATCGTTTGATTTTTATTGCTATTTTGATTTATTTAGTATTTTATTCTTGTTATTATTTTACCGTTTTTTGTTTTTTTTTTCCTCTTAGCAACATTATTATTCTTCATTTTTGTTTTGGGATTTAGATTTTTTTTAGGTGGCTTTATTGCTTGTCTTAAAAACGTTTTTGTTTTAATACGGTTTTTTAAAAAACTTTTTTTTAGGTTGAGCACCACTGTGTTTATTTATGAAAGATGGGACAATGAAATTATGTATCAACAATAATATTGTAAATGACACAACTGATGTGAATTATATCCATAAAACAGGTTTAAATTTTCGGATAGAATACAACAAAAAGTTGACTGCTAAATAGATGCCAAGAAAAAAAAATGTATAAAACATTTTCAAATGTTTGCACATTTCCCTATTTTCTACCCAGGAGAGGCTGTAAATAAATGCACATATTCTTTTGTTGTCAGATAAAGTTATTCCGACGTCTCATATGTTACTAAATAGACACAGTCGCTGACACTGTGGATGTGGTGACGTAGAAAGTCCACAACTTAAACCCCTTCAGTGGGTCCGATTTATTGGAAAGGTGCATCTTATGAAACATTGATAAACGGTGCAAACAGACGTTGGGTGACTCCTGTGTTTTTGGTGCAGAAGTCCACAACAATGAAGTCACTTCACACTGAAAACAAATACAAACCCACAGGTTTCCCAGAATCATCGCAGTAAATAGTCATATTTACAGTACGTACAAATATTGTACACAAATCACAGCTGTTCGTGTCTGAAAAGATGCATGTGTTAGTAACACTGTGAAAACAGGTGGAGAAGAAGAAAGACACATTAAAGTGTCACAGCTGTTTGTGCAAAAATAGTGTCCAAAATGTGTTTATGTACAAAACGGTGTTTGTCATCCTGTGTAGAATTTGTTAAAAAAAAACAAAAACATCCTGAGGCAGAAGTTACAGGACTGTAAACCATCAGTCTGAACATCTTCACCTCCACTGTTGAGTTTGTCATTTTATTTCCAACTGATAAATGTGTTACCAAAACCTTTGATCTACACACGTGGAAATACGTCCTGTCATTAGTGTCCTTAAATAAAATGTATTTTACCTTTAATTAATGTTATCTGTGGTTTTACTGGTGATTACATTTATGAAACAAGTTTTCTCATGTTGAATATTTAAACATGGTGCTGATTAAATAAAAAAACGACACAAATGCTTCTTCAACAGTGTTTTAAGTTTGACTAAACTGCGCTTGGTTTTCAGTCGTATTATTTGTCGTCACCTAACACTTGTGTTAACTAAATTTAGCCCATGAGCTAATGTAGACTGATACTAGCTTGCTGAGTTACGTACCTTGCACACTAATGTTAGCTGCATTTTCCTCACAAATTTATCTAAGTAGCGCTTAGTGAATTAGAAAACATTAGCTGCAAATACCTTTCTGCCCCACATTAAATTTAACTCGCTCCCTAATTTTTACTGCTGGTGCATCACTAGTCAAATGTGGCTAAATTTAGCTAACTGATATTAGCCGTTACTAACCTACTGGTCTACATTAATTAAATTTAGCTTACTAGTCAGGGTTAGTTGCTGTTGCCTTTGTGGCCCAAATTAACTAACTTTAGCTTGCTAGCTAATGCTACCTGCTATTTTGACATTTGTCACTGTTTGCTAAATTTAGCTCATTCACTGATGTTAGCTGCTGTTAACTAGTCTGCATTAATTACATTTAGTTCAGCAGCTGCTGTTACCTTACTAGCTTATATTAACTAGATTTACCTCATGGCTAATGTAGCTGCTCTAGCATCATTAGCCAATATGAGCTGCTACTGACTCACTAAATATTGCTAATTACTGTTGTATATCTGGTCTATATCAACTAAATTTGTCTTGCTAGATGATGTTATTTAGAGTTCACTAAAGTTACATGTAGTTCACATTTAATGTCAGTTGCTGTTAGCTTGCTAATGTTAGCTGATGTTACTGTATGTATTTGATAAACTGAATCTTATTTCTCAAATGTACTAAACCAAAGATAACATTTGTATTAATTCTTCGTAGTGTAAACCTTAGAAATGCACATGACAGAAGTGGTATTTACACATGTGTAAACAGTGTTTCTGGTTCAGATCAGACTGTTTTTCCATCAGACGTTGTTGGCGTCCTGGTTTCTTCTTCTTCTGCGCAGCATTTCCTCTGATTCAGTCCTCCAAGTGAAAGAAGAAAACACACCGAACAAAACAGACGCATCACGTGAACAAACAGCTTCAAAAGTCTTTTTACGGTGAGTTTGTCGCGTTCACATCCGTCTGTTTCCTCACAAACACACGTGGAGCTTTAGTGTTTGTTTATTATTATTATTATTGTTGTTAAACCACTGTTTCCTGTGCGCTGGTAGAAACTCTGTAGCTTTAGTGTAAATCATGTGACAGACGTGGATGTAAACACTGACTTTTGTTCCATTTGATCAGAATCTGTGCTTTCTTATAGTTTTCATGGTCAGTTGGATGGAACTCCGTCTCTATATTACAGTCCTGTGGCGTGGAACGTGTCTAAACTGTGACCAAATGTTGTAAAGATCGTCCACAGAACCGTCGTACGAAGGTTCACATGAATCCAAGCTGTGGTGTCGGAGAACACACTGGTGTCAAACCTACGGGTTCTATCAGTGCTCCGTATTAACCAGAATGACACCTGCGTAAACGTCCAAATATGGACCGTTCAGTAAAGACAAATTTTCAATATTCTAAAAATTCATCAAAAACTCAAAAAGCAGAATTTCTCAAAACTGTGAACAAAATTTGTAAACATTGTCCCAAGAAAAGTACGAGTCAAATTAACAAAGGAACCGGAACATAATGTGTTTGTGGTTGGTTTGACACCGGGTTTCCATAGCGTTGTCTTCAAACTGTTAAAACACATGTGAAACACACGTTAAACACATGTTAAACATGTTAAACACATGTTAAACACATGTTAAACACATGTTAAACACATGTTAAACACATGTTGAACACATGTTAAACACATGTTAAAAACACATGTTATAAACACATGTTAAACACATGTTATAAACACATGTTAAACACATGTTAAACACGTTATAAACACATGTTAAACACATGTTATAAACACATGTTAAACACATGTTAAACACGTTATAAACACATGTTAAACACATGTTAAACACGTTATAAACACATGTTAAACACACATGTTATAAACACATGTTAAACACATGTTAAAAACACATGTTAAACACATGTTATAAACACATGTTAAACACATGTTATAAACACATGTTAAACACATGTTAAAAACACATGTTATAAACACATGTTAAACACATGTTAAACACATGTTGAACACATGTTGAACATGTTAAACACATGTTGAACACATGTTAAACACATGTTAAACATGTTAAACACATGTTAAACACATGTTGAACACATGTTAAACACATGTTAAA
>JAPSES010040260.1:0-12333 GCA_029822895.1 Maxillicosta whitleyi
CCCAAAAAAAAATAAATAAATAAATAAATAAATAAATAATAATAATAATAATGATACACTATGACTATAATGAACCTGTTCCTGTCTTCAAGCCGTGATATTAAGCTGCAGCGCCTTCAGCAAATAGTCAAATCAAAACAGGATGATGGTTTTTACCAGCCCATCAGTTCACTTTGTGAAAAAAAGGGGGAAGCGTTCCTGTAGAATGTAGATCAAGTGTGTAATTCAGACTCTGTCCCAACCCTGATCATCACACGCACGCTATTGTTCATTTTATCCTGAGGGTCTTCCTGTTTGTACATAACAGTAGGGGTCCAAGCATTTTAACACCAAAGCCCCTTAAATTAAGACACACTGACACACTTATGGCATAATTTCATAGATAAAACTTTACATAATCAGCTACTCAGACACTTTTAGACATTTTTAGACACTTTTTTACTTTCTTTTTACATTTCATACCAAATTAAACAGAAAGAGATTGTAAGAAATTATGACTGCACAGAATGCTTTCTTAAAATGTAGGAAATTATCTTGTCTTTTGAATAATGACTATGGGTTTTGCATTTGTATCTTGCAGTTAACACAATATTTTTTGCTCCTTTAACTTCTGCAAACCTTTACCTGCTTATAATCATGGAAAAGATAAACTTGCTCCCTCCCTTAGTGATGGAAATGTTATTAGTCATTGTGATAGCGTCAGGAAAAAAAAGTAATTTACACTGTCATTTTCATATCTTATCACATATACAGTCATTACTTCCACTAGTAACCACATGATAAACCTCCACAGAAGGAGCAAACACACAGTATAGTTCCATACCTGCAACTCTCAGATACTTCAGCGTTTTGAAGGCAGTGGGTGGAGACACAAACCTGGTTATGGACTTGTTGTTCGGAGTCTTCACATGACCGCCAGGAGTTTAATATTGCAGGAGAACATAACAACCCTGTGTGTTTCAGTGCACAACAAATCCTTTCTGTTTGAGTCCTGAAACATCTGTGTGTGGTGGTGGGGTGTTCCTTCGCCTCTGTGTGCACACTTTCTGTACATGTTTATATGTTTTGCTTCAGGCCGTAGAACAATATGCACGTTGACACAACAGCTTGACAGCAAGGCAGGACTGAACCAATGCCTTTGGAAGCAAATATATGCAAATTTGACTGAATGTCTACATTTTGTAACAGTATATGAACAACCATCAAACAGCAATTTAACAGTTATTCATGTACAGAGAAATTCCATGATATTCTACTAGATCTTACTCACTTCCATTCGAAGGACTGATAAGGCATATTTATATATTCGCATTTTTTTTTAGTTTAAAATAATAGACCTATAATAATCATCTTTATTTATATAGGAGTTTTAAAACAGCAGTTTACAGTTTATTTAGTTTCCTTCTGTATCAGACACGTAATCAGTCAAACATACCTGACATGTTTCAGTGATAAACTTCCATCTTCATCAGAAGTGTCACAAAACACGTCACACACCATCTTGTGACACCTCTGACAATGAAGGAAGTTTACCACCAGAACATGTCAGGTATGTTTGACTGATTACGTGTCTGATACAGAAGGAAACTAAATAAACTATAAGAACATAGACACTATGAATTTTGTTGGATTAAGCAGTTTACAGTGCTTGGAGTGTCTAAGCAAACAGGATCCTCAGAACAAATAAGTGCAACAGTGTGACAAATTAATAATAATAAATAAAGCATAGATCAAATTTGCAATAAATTAGTCACAAAAGATGAATTCTATCTAGACAAATATAGAACAGTAGAAATACTTAACGGGCGGCTGTGGCTCAATTGGTAGAGTGGGTCATCTAATGACCGAAGGGTTGGCAGCCCAACCCCTAGCTCCAACTGTCCACATGCCAAAGTGTCCCTGAGCAAGACACTGAACCCCAAATCTGCTTCCCAGTAAGGTCTGTGCAGCACCCTGCATGGCAGCAGCCACCCACTGGTATAACTGTTTATTTGTTGTACATATGTATAATGACAATAAAGGGGTTCTATTCTATTCTGTTCTATTCTATTCTATTCTGGTTTCCAACCTTTTTTTTGGCTCCAACCCCATTTTAACATTTTAATTTTAACCCCTTTTTATTTTGTCTTTTTTTTTTAAACACAAATTTCTGATGACCCCAGACATCCAAAACAAAGACAGATTTTGCTAAAATCAATTTGGTTTTGATCATGTAATAGTTTGCTGTACTATGTGACATGCTCTTCAGACTATGAACCCACATGCGATACCAGATAGAACCAGATTAAGTTAAAAAAAAAAAACACAGTTTATTTCTCCACAGGAGACACAGGGTCAGAATAGCTCAGAGTTTCTTTAGCAGTGTCCGCAGACAGACTGCAGGGAAATCCAGGACAGTCCGTGGTCAATGCAGGGCATCACAGGCAGAACAAACAGAAGGTACGCTGGACTGAACTGGTGAACAATTACAATCTGGCAGGTTGTGTGTGACTGAGCAAAGTATATAAAGAGGCCACCTGATTGGGATCACCTGTCCCAATCAGGTGGCCGTGATCTGTAATTAGGTCAAGGGGTGTGACACAGGAGAAGCAGGGCAGACAGGGACAGGCAAAAATACATGAAAAATAATAAAAACTAAGGCAGGATTTAACCAAATCATGACACTATGTTGCAAATAAAAGTGAATTTTAGATGACATTTAGGCTATATCATGTATTATAAACATACGTATCCTCTGTTTGGTCTGGTTTTCTGACTGTGACTGTGTCCAGGCAGGTTGAAGCGTAGTAACACATGTGGTCACATGATCGGGTCATTATGGTCGGGTCATTCTCTCAGATATTATATCCTCCATTTTATTTGAACTTGATTTTTATTAGGAAAAGTGTGTGGCATTTTAATTGTAATGGAATACATATTACATCATTGAAAAATAATTTTATTATATTTTATTTTATATTATATTTAGATTTTTTACATTTTTATATTTAACATTTTTATCAATTACTAGAACTTTCATTTGAATTCCATTTGACCCCAGGTGGCGTTGCGATCCCATGGTTGAAAAACACTCACTTAAACAATGAGCAGAAAAGAAAAGAAAACTAAAAAGCAGTAAGATCAATACAGTACCTAATTCCAGTAAATGTGAGATAAAAGGTGGAAAAGAGACAACATCACATTATATAAAGAATCAAAGTGGTGATGCATTACAGCAATACAAAGAGGAAGAGAACAGAAAACTAACACCAATAAGTAACAAAAGCAGTAAGACAGAGGTGAAATAAGTTTATATATATATATATATATATATATATAGTAATTTACCAAACAGAATCCAACCAAATGAAGCACTGAAAGAACAATTTAACAAAAAACATTTTATTCACTTTTCCTTTATTTCCATTACATTCACAAGAGGCATAAAAATTCTAGTCACTTTGACAAAGCATGTTTTCTTTCTTGGAAAGCAGAGTACCTAGTGATAACACTGTAGCCTCTGGGGCTTTCATATAGATAACAGAGGCTCGACCCTAATGCACAAACACAAACACACACTGCTCCTCTGTAAAGAAACACCTCTGTCTCTTCCATATGTACACTGCAAAATGGTCCCGTGTTGACTGCAGACCTTTCACAGTGAATGAATCATTAAGTCTCTGTCATTCGGATCAGTACTAAGGGTTGACCTCAGGCTAAATGCCCTAGAATTTGGCCCCAAAGTTCATGTGTGATAGACTGAAAGTAAATCGCTCATGAGTGACTGCCTTCAAGACATCGGCAGAGGTGAAATATGGCATTGATCTGACAGATAAGTTGCAAATGAACTATGACAAATGATTAGTCATTTTCTTATATTAATAATATGGTTATTTATCAGTCACTATGGTATTCAATTGTTCTGGCCATTTTTTCAGAATTTAATCCTTAAAGACCCAGTACTACTTATGCATCAGTTCCCAAGTGAAATTTACTCTTGATTTAACCTTTCTTAAGCAATTTATCAATGTTTACCACAGTATTATCTTCTATATTTTTCATATTTCACTGTAAATTGTGTATTTTCCTACTTCCTACTTTTAATACAGATGTTCATGAAAACTCAGAGTAAATTCAAAGTTATATCAAAACAGCGGTGGGCCTTTTACGCTATACATGCCTATACCTGTAGCCGCAAGGGGGCACAAGCCAGTGTCTCATTGTGCCAGTCCTAAGCCTGAATAAATACAGAGGGCTGTGTCAGGAAGAGCATCTGACATTAAAAGAACTTGTGTCAAATCAATATGTGATTCTGATTTGCTGTGGCGACCCCTGAACTGAAAAGCCGAAAGGAGATCATCATTATATCATAACAGACAACAATGAAGAAAAGCTGACTTTTTCAACTAGAATATAAATATCTCAATATAAAATAAGTGTTTCCATCCACTGTCAGTGATCCAACTCTATGGGTTTTACTTGTGAATCACTGTTGTAGAAGATGACAGTGTTTCCATGGTAACTACGGAGCCTCTGAATGTCCAAATGTGTCATATCTGATGACCATGAAACTGTAATTTGCACCAATTATTTACATGGATTGATAGGATCAGTGGATCAACAGGTATTAAACAGTTTGGATCAGTCGATGGTTTTGGTTGGTGATTGAGGTTTAGATTTTTATGGGTTAATAAACAAAATGCTTAACTTGCTTTGTGTAAATGAACCTTAAGTGGCTTCAGTGTCCAGAGCGTCTTGAGTGACAGCTGCAACAACTGGAATGCATTAACTTTGTGATTCTGACAACTTAAGCCATTTCTAGCTCACTTGGACAGCCATAAGTTATTTTACTCTCTTCCTCTTTTGTCTCTGTCATTTTCTCTCTGACTCACATTTAGTTTTATATTAGATTTACCTCTTTTAAAAACAGTCATCCAGTTTTATGCCAAACCTGTTTTCCTACATTTCACAGAGCTGAGATGGATTTAATGCATTTTCCTAACAAGACTTACATAGTTTTCAACATAGAATAAATTTAGTGAGTGCGGGATTTGCATTTATTTATTTTACTCAACTCTGTTATCACGTGTTGAAAAATGTGATTAAAGTCAGGCCAATGCGAAAGCCTGCCAACCTGCTGTTATGTTTGTATTCACAACTGGGTGTACAGTTTATTTTGACATAAAAACACTGTAATATTTGTCTGAAAATACACCATAGAGAGAGCAGATTTTTATTAAATTCATAAATCTTTAAAGACTTGTTGAAAGGGTAATATATGTTTGTTTTCCTAACTTGTACATTATCTCACCGAAGATAATGCACGCACATCATCTCATCATAGCATTTTTCTTAACAAATAAGGACTCATTTGATCTCAGCCATCTCACATTTATTTGCATTTATTAAAAATAAAACTGCTGCTACACACTTTGTTTTAACATTTTCTATTATTTCTGACATGTGGTATCTGTGTGTTGAAGTGAAGTTTACATTGTGTGGTTCTGGTGCTGTAACTTCCCAATACACGTATGCGGGTCCAGCAAAAGAGGAAGATTTAAAGAAATATAACTAAAAAACATGTAGAGGGGAAATATGCAAAAAAGCCTGCTGACATGGCAGGGTGCATGTGTGCAAGTGAATGTATATGTTGCAAAGTTGTGGCTTCCATATCTATCATGCAATCAGGCACACTGATCTTAACTTCTGTATTCATCAATCAACCACAGATGGATTCATATTCATAGAACCCTTAAACAGAGACATGTGAATACATGTATGCATGTATGCATCCCAAAGTATATGTAAAAATGATTTGTTCTCCCAAGTTTGACAAAAGTCTGTCAATGTTTCTGGGCCCTTACTTGTTGATCCGTATTGCTGCAGGTAGCAAACTGACAGATCGTGTCCTCAGATCAAAGTGGATGCCTGCGATGATCCAGCTTAGTGATGGCTGTGACAATTCATGCCTTACAGCAAGTCACAAGATGTTTGCAAACTTGGAAATTCAGCTCAGCTGGGCAGATTAGGCCCCTTCCAAAGTCTGTCTTTTGCTTTTTCACTGAGGCACTTGCCATTCTTTGCACATCATCCTGATGTTTTTCTCTTACTTTTCATCCAGTTTGTCTTGTTGTTCCATTTAATTACAAGCAGTCAATCATCGTTAGAGTCAGTGTATTCAACTAATAAACAAAGTCTGATTTTTTTTTTTTTTTTACTTTTTTAACCCATGAAGACCCAGTGGTACTTTTGTTTCAGTTACCAAATGATATTTCTCTCTGTATTTAATCTTTCTGAAGTGATTTATTACCATTTATTATAATATCATCCTATGTATTTTTGCAGTTTTCATTGGAAATAATGTATTTTCTTATTTCTATATTTAATTTATATGTTCATGAAAACTCAAAGTAAATTAAGGTAAGTAATAAGGTTATTATATCGAAACAGAACACTGAAAAAAAGTTACGTTTTCAGTCAAATCTATCACTAACTGAACATAAACTCAGTGTGTCCATCTACTGTCATTGATCCAACTCCATGGGTTTTACTGGTGAATCAATGTTGTTGAAGATGACAGTATTTCCATGGTAATTACATAACCTCTGAATGTCCAAATGAGTCACAAGTGATGACCATGAAAAGATATTTGCATGTATTGATAGGATTAATGGATCAACAGGCATTAAATGTTTACATCATTAGATGATTTTGGTTGACAGTGGGTTTTTTGGGTCTTTATGGGTTAAATAATTGGATTATTTTTCACATTGTGTCTGAGAATGCTGTTGATAATTTCATATGAGTTATCACTGGGATTAAGGTATCTACTCATCTGAAAATGACATCTCGAGTGTCCTTCATGTCATTTAGCTTCTGACACTTATTTTTTTCAATGCTTCCTGTCTGCATGAACTGCAACATATAATCAGTTTGTGAAGTGTATAGGCAGCCTGCCTCAGTTTTACACCTGTGTCTGATAAAATGTTAATAAGTTTTATTTGTGGTTGTCAATGGTGTCATAAATAGACAACTTTAAACACTGGTTGAATACGTTAACTATGCATACTTTGGTAGACTTTGCAGAGGCAGCATGATTATTATTTTCTTTTGTGCTGCTCTTGACAAATTGTTTCAAGCCCCTCTGTCTCTAATTATGACCAGCATGCCAGTAACTCCAGTACATCTACTGTATGTGATATGTGTATATATGTATGTTTGTGTGTGTGTGTGTGTGTGTGTGTGTGTGTGTGTGTGTGTGTGTGTATAGGTGAGTGGATGAGTGAGTGGGTGGGTGTCACTGAGGGTATGTTTTAAAATGTCTAGTGTTGCAACAGCAAACCTGTTAATTCCCTTCTTGGTGACTTTGCATCAAGTTCTCGTCATGTGTAAATTCTTGCACACAAGACACTCATATTCTGCATTAAAATGAAATGGTCACTATGATTTTCTTTTCTATTTTTGGAATTATTTTCAGTAACACTATTTTACAGGTCATGTCGTTTGTCTACTGGGTTATATGTACTGATAAGTGAATAATTTTGGGTAATTTTTTTTTGTTGTTTTGCTGTTAATACATTATTGCATCACTCTGAGGCTTGAATTTAAGAGAGAAGACTTTTCCCATGTCAGTGTTTTGTCTATAAATTAAAAATCTATGTTATTTGGGAACATATAGTAGTAGTAGAGTAGAGTAAAGTAGAGTAGAGTAGAGTAGAGCAGAGATACTTTATTCACCCTGAAGGAAACTTTTTCTTGTTATTATTTGTGATGATGGTTTGTAAAATATCTATCTATCTATCTATCTATCTATCTATCTATCTATCTATCTATCTATCTATCTATCTATCTATCTATCTATGTCTGTCTGTCTGTCTGTCTGTCTTCGTGCTCTCAAATGTATTGTCCTGCAGAGTACATTATGTGTACTACCGTAATATTGAGTACATGTGCACTACATCATTCCACCAGATAGTGTCACTACAGAGTCCAGTCCTGGTTATTGGGTACAGGAGTTTGACAGATTTCACTTGATCATGGACTTACCCTCTCTGTTTTTCCTTTGCCTCATAGGTCCATATGTCTCTCACTAGATTTTTCTCAGAAACCCAATATTCTATTCAGGCCAAATAATTTATCCACACATTTCCCTACTCCCACTGGAAACGGAAGCAATTAACGTAAATGAGATCTGTCTCCCTGAGGAGTCAAGAGGAGGTTAAATATGATATGATGGCTTGCTTTTGAACTGTAATGATATATAAAAAAAAAATTAAAAAAAGGAGGAGAGAAGAGGAGAGGAGGTAAATGTACTGCAACAGGTAGAGTAATAAATAAATAAATAAATAAATAAATGAAAAAACTGAACACATGCTGCTTTGACCTGGTCCTTCTACAGTTGTCTTTGGCCATGTTCCAATTAGTTTTTATGGCATTTTAATAAAATGACTTACCTGTCAGAAAAAAAAAAAAACACAAAGAAGCCTTTATTTGTTTTTAATCTCCTGGTTTTTATTAACAGTTGTACTTAGGTATGTATAACAACAACTGAAATCATATGGAACAAGTTCACAGAGAATAGTTTAATGGAATTCAACTGAAGTATTTAGTGTCCTTTCTTGTCAGTCCTTATTAAATGCATATAATCTGTATGTGTGCATGTCTGCAGTACTGTGGGTTTAGGGTTATGTGCTTATGCATTTGTTGTTTTCCCCAAAACAAAGTCATATTGTTAAAACTTTTACCAGCACAACTGTTGTAAATTCTGCACCGTGGTGTTGAAATCACCCATTAGGATAATAAAATCAGTTAAACTTTTCAGCCAGTAGTTGTTACCTTTCATGCAACAACAACAGCCTAGATCGAAACTTCATCTTGTTAAAACAAATGTGGTAAAATGCAAAAAATAAACATAGTAATAGCTCAACGGGATGTTTAATTAGTAGCTTTCATTGCAGAATTTGCATCGTAAGCAGAAGACATGCAGAAGTTGCATAAATTACCATGTAATTTCATAAATACATGAGAAGAGAGGTAGAGATATTAAACTTATGCAGGCAGCATTTCCTGATTATTGGCAGCTTCTTCTGAAGAAATGAATTTCCTGTTCCTCAGAAAACAAGTAATATATTCAGGAGAAGTGATGATTATAATGTCTGGGAAAACATTTTACCCAAATGTGTTTATTCATGTCGGTGTATTTCTGTAGCTGTTAAAAAAGGAGGTTATTGTGTGTGCCGCTAAAATGAGAGTGATTGTGAACGTAATAAAAGCCATTTCAACAAGTGTCCCATATAAATGAAATTGCATGTGGTTTTGTTTGTGTGTATGTGTTTGACTGTTTGTATATAGTTTTCTTTTGCTGTCTGGATGTCTTGACTGGTCTCTTGCAATGACCAGACCATTCACATTTTATTTACAGCGCCATAATACATCATCTTAAATTGTTTTTATAAAGCTGTTTGCTGTAACAATCCAGAACAAGGACATACACATTTAACAGTAATCCACTGCTGACCCATTTTGCTTCATAACAGTCATTTCTCAAATGTTACAGCTTGAACTCAGGGAAAATTAGATTCTTACACCTTCTGTAAAGAAATAAAAATGTATATTAATCATTATGACTAACTAATTTATTTAGGTTATTTATTTTATTGATTTTTTTTGTTGGTATGGAGACAGGAAAGGGTTATTTGCTTTGAATTTCTTGGCAGTACATCTGACATTGAGATCATAAAGTAAAAATGCAGACATGCAACAGACAGGTGAGAGTGAAATACATGAAAGTACCTGTTCATTTTTACTTTGATCTGTCACACCCTGATCCCAAGACCCTGAGTCTTTCACTGCTGCATGCATGTATGTGAACTGTATGTGTACATGCTGTACATGCTGTACATTTTAGTTTAGTCTGATAATTCACACTTTTAACAGCTGTATCACCTCAGACAGGCAAAGTAAATATCTTTTTTTTTTTTTTTTTTTTATGTTTGAAGTGGGTCTCTGCTTCAGTGTCAGCATGATGGAAATTGTTGCAGCATAAAGGTCCTTTTATTATTTTCAGAATGAGAGTGTGGCTCTGTGTTTGTAATTTGTGTGTGTGTGTGTGTGTGTGTGTGTGTGTGTGTGTGTGTGTGTGTGTGTGTGTGTGTGTGTGTGTGTGTGTGAGATGGTAGTGGAGGTAGAAAGTGAGAGGTCAGCGCAGCCTGGTACTCATCTGCTGAAGCCTTCTCTTTGTCCATGTGAAAAAGCGAGCGAGTAAATCTGAGTACACAAATAAACGAGACAAAGACTGATCGCATTAAAAAAAAAAGACACAGACAGGGGATTGTAAATACTGTACCACTCTCAGTCTCACTACAGTTTCAACTCAGCTGATTTTAAATCTTGTAGAGTTTTAAGTCAGTCCTTGAATCTGTCAGAGCAAGTGTCATTTGAAGCTCAACATTCAACTTTTTTTTTTTTTTAAATCCTGTGAGTTAGTAGTTTATATAGTTTCTACAGCCACTATTTTCAGTCTTCAATAACACAATGTGACCCAAAATCCCCCCCACCCCCATACCCAACAAAGACCAGGACATGGTGACAAGACAAATATCATGTAAACAATACAAAAACATCAATACATAAATAAATACATAAAAGCTCTATCATTTTCAGTACAAACCCAATTCCAATGAAGTTGGGACATTGTGTTGAACACAAATAATAGAACAGAATAAACAGAATACAATAATTTGCAAATCATGTTCAACCAATATTTGATTAAATACAAAACAAAGATAAGATATTTAATATTCAAACTGGTAAACTTTGTTATTTTTTTTGTGCAAATATTAGCGCATTTGGAATTTGATGCCTGCAACATGTTCCAAAAAAGCTGGGACAGGTGTCAAAAAAGGCTGAAAGTTGAGGAATGCTAATCAAACACCTGTTGGGAACATCACACAGGTGAGCAGAGCGTGGGTGCCATGATGGGGTACAAAAGGAACGTCTCTGAAAGTTCACCTTTTTGTGAACAAGTGTGTGAGAAAATAGTCGAACAGTTTAAGGACAATGTTCCTCAACATACAATTGCAAGGAATTTAGGGATTTCATCATTTACGGTCCATAATATCATCAAAAGATTCAGATAATCTGGAGAAATCACTGAATGTAAACGTTGAGGCCGAAAACTAGACCGAAAAAGTCCACATTTCAAATTGTTTTTTTTAATAAATTGTGGATGTTGTGCCCTCTGGGCCAAAGAGGAAAGGAACCATCTGGACTGTTATGGATGCAAAGTTCAAAAGCCAGCATCTGTGATGGTATGGGGCTGTGTTAGTGCCAATGGCATGGGTAACTTACACATCTGTGATGGCACCATTAATGCTGAAAGATACAAGTTTTGGAGAAACATGCGCTGCCATCCAAGCAACGTCTTTTTCATGGATGTCCTGCTTATTTCATTCACATTCTGCATGTGCTACAACAGTGTGGCTTTGTTGTAAAAGAGTGTGGGTACTAGACTGGCCTGCCTGCAGTCCAGACCCGTCTCCTATTGAAATGTGTTGTGCATTATGAAACGTAATATACAACAACCGACTGTTGAACAGCTGAAACTGCACATCAAGGAAGACTGGGAAAGAATTCCACCTGCAAAGCTTAAAGAATTAGTGTTCTCAGTTCCCAAACTTTTATTGAATGTTGTTAAAAGGAGAGGTGATGGATCACAGTGGTAAATATGACCCTGTCCCAACTTCTTTAGAATGTCTTATAGCTAAAAAATTCCAAGTTAATGACTATTTGTTAAAAACAACAAAGTTTATACAAAACATTATAATACCTGTAGCCACATTGTGCCGGTCCCAAGTCTGGAAAAATACAGAGGGTTGTGTCAGGAGGGCATCCGACATAAAAAAAAATAAAAAATAAAAGCAGAAAGAAACATTCATTCTCAGTTACACTTTATTAATACAGAATAAACCACATTGTCATTTCATGAGAAGACATTTTTTAAAAACCATTTTATTCCAACTTTATGCGCAGCAGTGTATTTTATGCAATATGTCATCCTCTGAGCACTCATTTGTAACTTACCTTGTGAAAAATGGTCTACTACGTACATCTTGACCCTTTATTTGGGCAAGTGACTATTTTTTTTTTGTAATTTTCAAATTCCGTAACAGTGACAGCACCAGTTCCAGTGAGGACAATGAGTCCCTTATCCAAAGTCCAATGTGGTCTACAGGGTCTGTAAAGTCCGCCTGTGCATGAACAGTGAGTGGACCTCCTATTAGGTACCATGAACTAATGGTACTAATGTAATGATGAAGTAATGGTACTAATGTAAGGAATGATGAAGTAATGGTA
>JAPSES010040299.1:0-31858 GCA_029822895.1 Maxillicosta whitleyi
TCTCTCTCTCTCTCTCTCTCTCTCTCTCTCTCTCTCTCTCTCTCTCTCTCTCTCTCTCTCTCTCTCTCTCTCTCCCCTCTGCTGTGCCTCTCTCTCTCTCTCCTCAGTCTGCCTCCGGGTTCAGCAGAAACCGGTTCAGCAGCAGTGGGAGTGAAAACTTGAGTCTCTCACTAGAAACTGTACAAACTAAAGCACGGGCAGCCACCTGCGATGCTCCTGGATGTTCCGTCAGTTCTTCTGAACCGCCTCATCCTCTCCTCTGTCTCCTGCTGTCCCGGGGAAACACGCGTTTTCGCTTTCCGATGTGAGTTCACCCGTGCGTAATAGTCCGGGTCCGTGCGCGCCGTCATGGCTTATCCTCAGGGTTTCCTCTTCCAGCCGTCCGTGTCCCTGGCTCTGCACTCCTGTCCGTCCTTCAGCTCCGGGGTCATCTTAGGACCGAGGACGGAGGAGCTCGGCCGTTCCTCTTCGGGCTCTGCCTTCGCTCCGTACTCGGGATCAGCGACCTCTCCCGGATTCAACTCCCACCTCCCGTACGGCGGGGAGCCCCGGGCTGCGGCGACCCTCAACTCTTTTGTGGTGAGTGTCGGCGCACGGAGCCCCTTCATGCACCTGTTCCTGGGGGGGTTAAGTTTAGGATTTTTTGCGCTTTGGTTGAAGAAAGTCTCACTTTTCGCGCGTAATAACGCACAGAGTGAAAAAGTCCAGCGTCTGTTCTGTAAGTGTTACAAAGTTGTTTTGAAGACCAGGTATGTATGATGTGGAGGATATTAAATCGTTGTTGTGACAAACAACAGTTTTAAAGCAATTAAACCCAGCATAGATCCACATAAAGTTCCCCCATAAGTTGATTTGGTGAACTAGATTGAATTATTTACGACACAAAACTAAGAGGAATATCTTTAAATCCATTATTCATTGTTCCTTTTGACTTCAAAAAATGTGAAAGTGTGTTATCAAATAGGCACAAGTGCACTAAAACAAGCAGTAACTGGTTGTAAATGTGTTTAAATCTAGTGCAAAATGAAATGTACGACCCTCAAGAAGCTTTCATTACCGGTTTCATTAAGCCCAAACATAAACCCAGGGCTGCAGCTGCTTTCCAAAATATTATCTTTTTGCATCCTGAATAATTTATCAGTTTCATTTATGGTGTTATTTATCTTGAATATGAACAATTGTCTAATATTTGTGTCAATTTAATATCTATCACTAAGAAAATGTATATTATAGGAAGTCTCAGTTAGAATACATATTTATTTATTATACACTTGAATGATTGCAACTCTTCAGCTTCATAAAGCAGCACAAAACTAAAGTGTATTTGTATGTTCTATTGTGCTAATAAGATGCAGTGCATGATGCAGTTGCATTCTTAAAACATACATAATGTGAACTAGAGGGTTATTTGTAGTTAATTGTTTCATGCATAAATTGAGTTCTGCCTTCCGGGTTAAATTCTGTTTGTGTGTTTGTTTATAATTTAATCCTTATTTAACTTTGGTTAGTCCCATTAAGATTAGGAATCTCCTTTTCAGAGAGAACTGCCAAGACAGCTGCTGCACTACTAACATGAAGGGTGCACAAAGATAACACACAGACATAATGAAGGGCTGCAGATAGATAAATTCTCAAAAAAGTAAGACAAACTTTAAAAGTGAGGTGAAACATTACAATTAAAAACACAAAAAGAAACATAATTTTATCATTTTAACACAACTGTGCATATTTATTTTCATTTATGGTTTAATCTTCCAGAGTCCTGGATATGACCCGTCCTCCAGCATCACCGGCTCCTTAGATTATCACCCATTTGGGGCGCTGGGTCCTTATCCATACGGAGACCCTGCCTACAGGAAAAATGCCACTCGGGACGCCACGGCCACGCTGAAGGCCTGGCTGAATGAGCACCGCAAGAACCCGTACCCCACCAAGGGGGAGAAGATCATGCTGGCCATCATCACCAAGATGACGCTGACGCAGGTGTCCACCTGGTTCGCCAACGCCCGCAGGAGGCTGAAGAAGGAGAACAAGATGACCTGGACCCCACGGAACAGGAGCGAGGACGAGGAAGAGGAGGACAACATTGACCTGGAGAGGAACGATGATGATGAGGAGCCGATGAAGCTGAATAATGAGGCAGAGTCAAAGAATGAGACTGGTGAGTGGGAGGGCTATTGTTGTCCAGAGTTATGAGGACCCTTTAAAAGCGTCTGTTCCCTACAGACTCTAGAGCTCATGAGCTTAAATGGACTCTGTAACATATTCCATTAGATTATTTTAATGATTTTTAACTTGTCTGTCAACATTATTATTACAATGTGAATTAATATGACAGATTATACTGAGACATAACGTACAAACTGAACCCAGGAGACACTTCTGATGTATATTCACATTTACTGTGGAAATATAAACTATTTCCAACTAAATATATTTAAAAAACACAGACATGAGATGTTTTTTTTTTTTTAACTTCTGCAAGAACGAGTGAACATCAGTCATCATAATGATTATTAGATCACCTCTTATATTCTTTAAATGCACTTCTTAAATCTCAATATTATTTATTTGTCTTTCAAATTGTGGCCTGAACAAGACATATAGTTTGTCATCTCTGGGCTTTTACAAAAACATATAAGCTTTTTTTTTTTTTTTTTTTTTACTAATTTCTGACATTCTATTGAGCATAAAACTGATTGATTGAGAGATTAATTGACCGGCCCTGTATAAAACTTTATTTACAGCTCTGTAGTAGAACATTATACAGCAACTTCATTAAAGAATCTATTGATTTTAAGAATAGAACTATATTATGGTTACTGACTATTTAGGTTGTAAATACATATATTAAACACTAGGGATGCAAGAAAATATCAATACACATTATAATATTAAGTTTTGTGATACAGTATTGATTCTCTTTTATTTAGATTAAAGTATATCATAATCCCTTTTTCCTGATTGTCTCCTGTTGAATACATGTTTTCTTTACGCCGGCTTCGTCTGTAGTTGCTTCCAGATTGTTTGGTGCATATGCAGCCTCTCTGTTCATGTCTCTTTGACTTCAACATGTTCCTAATCTCCCTCTGACCTGATCTCCTCTGCTGTGTCTAGCTGGCCACCGTCCAGCCTCAGTGGGAAACCCTTGTGGGATGATTTACAGAGAGGACACCGGCAGCAGCAACGACACAGATCGGGGCTTAACTGATCCAGACTTTAAAGACTCTGGGGACAGAAGGCTGCCCCACATCCCAGGCCCCACCTCCACGGGGGCCCCTCCCCAAAACGCACCGCCGCCGCCACCACTCGGGAGAGTTTCAGAAGCAGAAACGAGTCCAGCTTCTAAGGATCACGCCGGTGACTCTGCCATCCACAGTCCCAACCCGGCCCCTAAACCCAAACTGTGGTCCCTGGCTGAGATTGCCACCTCATCGGACAAAAGTAAAGGATCTAGTGACTCTTCTCAGAGCTCAGGGGTGGGACAGCAGCTCACAGTCCACCCTACGTCCACACACCGGACACCGTTCCCCCACGGGACAGCCCTGCCCAGACACCTTTACTACACCTCCCCCTTCATCCCCGGCTACTCCAACTACGGCACTTTGGGACCCCTACATGGCAGCCCCGGCTCAAACTTGGCCTCGGCGACACATTTAAACGGATTACATCAGACTATGCTGCAGAGAGCTGAGGCCTTGGCCAGAGACTGCAAACTACGAACCCAGAGCCAGGCGGACATGTGCAAAGACCTTCATGAACTGAAGAAAGGCATGACGAACGTGTAGGCCTGTCTGACAGCAAATGGACTTTTATTTATTGGGGCCGAACAGTATTTGTGACATTCTTCCTTGAAATGTCCTGGATATCAAAGATTAAAACAAACAAAGGTCCTGCAGAGGCCACTGACTTTTATTTAGAAACACAAATATTGGATTTTAGACTGCGTTTTTCTATGTTGGTAAGATGTAATCTTTGTAGTGCGTTTCTGCACAGACCATGAAGTATCATTAAAAACTAGTTTTATTAATATGGAACTGACCGCCTTGGATTTTTACAAATATTTGCAATTTTTTCATCTAAATTTAGAATACTTTGTGTGTCATCATTTATTTTTGAGCACATAGTCTAAAATTATAAAACTGATTTTTAACCCTTAACAACAAACCTTTTCACTTTGAAAAACCCCTTTAGATCGACTCCAACCACGTTAAATTAATCATAAGCAGCTCATAAAAACAATGGGTGAGAATAGCTGTCCCGCTCAGTTAAATGGATTAGTTAAAGACTGTAAATGTACTAGATTTTATAGTCATGTTTATTAAATTTTGCAATTGCTTTTTTTCACCTAAAAAAAAAACAATGTATATTTTTTTTATGTTAAACTTATGACAGGAGATTTTAAAGGTGATGCTGGTTTTGCACGTCACTATTCTGATGTGTTTTTAATTGAAATCTATCACTAAATCACATCTGTTTCCAATATCAGCATTTACTTCCACCCTCAGATTCTTTCTTTTATAAACTTTTTTTTTGCCTTTCTTCAGTTCATGATGCTCCTTCATTTTTCTGTAGTTCTTGTGCCTAATAATCTCTTTTTTCTCTCGTTTTTGAGCTCATATTGTTAAAATTGAAAGCAACAATATCAACCAAAGCATCTTATTGACGTCCTGCATTTAGTCAAATGATTTTACAGTGGCTCTTTTATTCCATTAAAGTGATGAAAAGACATTTTACAGATTAGTAAGGTGGGGTTTAAATATTTTACAAACTCAGGTGATGCTTTTCTAATAATCTCAGCACCAAAGTCTCAGATGTAAACACGTCTGTCTTCGATTTATGGAGCTCTTCGTTGAGTTTCTTCATATAAATCAGGGGTTTTTTTTGTTCTGCCTCATCAAGTCAAGTCAGTTTTTGTTTATAACTCCATATCACAAATCATAAATTCACCTCAAGGGGCTGTAAAATCTGTACAACACCATCTGTCCGCCAGGAAACACTACGCCCCCAAAACCCCTTCGACAGTGTTTAATCTACTAATGCTTGTTTTAGTTAAATCGACGAAGACATTTTGCAGAATGTTCAGGCTGCTTTAGGTTCTGGTTACTCTGTTTTTATACCTCAACTGATGCTTTTCTAATAATTTCAATGTCCTAAATCAAACCTTTTTCCGAAGAAATTGTTGAAGAAAAACCCCTTCACTCACCTTTTCTTCAGGCTCTTTATCTAAATCTATATTTCTGGTGTTTTTTTCCAGCACATTTAAAAAAAATAATAAAAAAAATAGGACCATGAATCCTCCTGCAAATCAAATCTACAACATATTTCACATTCACATGATTAATTTTCTAACAACAGGAATGTCTACCTTTCTGCCAAACACCAACCACAGAGTGAGCAGCAGGCCCACAGGCCCTTTAATACCATCACCATGTCATCAAGCAGATGAATCAAACAAAATGTTGCCTTTATCTACCCCCCCACCCCCACCCCCCCTCTCTCCACATACTGTATAATTTCAAGTGATACAGTGCAGGCGGTTTGGAAGCATTAAGCTGCCTATTGAGCTCTAACAGCTGCTCTGACAAACAGGAGGGAAAAGCTGTAAGCTGTTCAATTTCAGCCCAACACAGGCCTGTATATTTCCTCCCAGAAAAAGAAAAAAAAAACCTTCCCAGACTCTAAGAAAATATCAAGAGTTAAGAGGCTTACATTTTCTTGGGGCATCTTTGAGGAATTAATTGTGTAAATTTCAGATCTAGTTGGTTCTCTTTTGAAGCCGGCGGATTTGATCCTGATCCTGTATTTTGCCGAGGCCGACAGCAACAAACACGGGGAATATGTAAGAAAAAGCCTATCAGTCTAAGCTGTGTGCAAGCGCTACAATAACTTAGAGTGTGAGAGTGTAATCTCTGAATTGAAAAGCGAGTCCGTGTTTCATGTGCAGGGGTCTGGAAGGCGATGATGTGAGCAGGCCTGTGGAAAAAAACAAAAAAACAACAGGCAGCAGGGCCCTCGCTATCTGTCCCATAATTTACAGGGAATTTCTTCTTATTCTGCATAATATTCATGCTTATGTGTTAACCATTTTGTGCTCGGGACCCTAAGAGGAAAAATTACTGAGGGATGGATTGTTCAAGTGAAATGCATTTCAAAGAAAAATTCTATTTTAGGAGATTTCTACTTGTTTTTTTCCACATTTAAGAGGAATATACCCTTCTGCTTTTATCTGATGCCTATAACTTTGCAGATTTTATATTAAAAAAAAAAAAAAAAAGAAGAATTAGAAAGGCTCATAAATTACAGTTCTTTTCAAGTGAAGGCAGGATTGATCTCTGAAAACTTGGATGGAAAAATGTATGTTTGGCTTGGTAACACAAAGCTGATTTTGATGTCTCACTACTTCATTAGCCTCCAAAGCAGCTTATACGTTTTATCTGATGAAATGCTTAAAAATCACATAATACTGAGGCTACATTTCTTTTTAAATCATCAAGTTGAGAAGATTTCTATTTCAGTGAACCCTAAAATGAGCCAATTTAAAGTCATTTCGTTGTTGAAACTGGTTCTTTTCAGAAAACACCTGAATGTCTGACTTTTTTTTTTTTGTAATAGCACATTTTCCACTGTGGTGTTTTAGCTTATATTTACATTAATTTGACTTCGTATTCCCACATATGGTCATGAATTATGAGCTTTTATTTGGCTTCAAAACTCCAGCCTAAGATACTGTGCTGAATTGGATTCTTTTGCATTAAATCAAGTGTCGGTTACTGATGAGGTGTGAAGAGTAAAGTGTGCAGCCTTTTGCCATCACCAATAAACTAAAAACTGTAACACCCATCGATGGCCCATATTTGAACAGTGTCTGGTATTTTAGGTCAACTTATTAAGTCAATGGGATTTTTTTTTTTTTAAGAGGACATATAAACACCGTGAAAATAACCGTTGATATTTGAGATATTAGAGCAAGTTCACATTAAACAGCAGATGTTTTACTTTAAATAACACGATGAACTCTGGTGAATGTCACTGTGTCGAACACTCATGTAAATTAACAATGAAATCACACGGAGGCCGAGCCAGCCGGTCAACTGGTCTGCATTATCAAATATTGATTAGCAGCAGGAGAAAGAAAGTATCCGTGTGTGGGAGACATCTGTAAATAATTCATGAGTAACACCGATAATGATTGGAGGAAACACAAGTTATTGATTAGTTTAAATAAACCTGTCAAGGCCGGGGGACGATGCTCACAGCTGCTCAGAGACACAGACTGGCTTCACAAGGCTCAGCTGGAGGATGAACACGCAGTTATATTGATTATTATTTCACTTTTAATTACATATTTGTTTATTGTGTTTTCTATTGTCAGGAGAAGCTGAGAGGTATCACTAACATCGACAGTGTTGCCACGTTTCTATAATTTCTGTTTCCATTTGGCAAGAAATATATAGACTTTCTCAAACACAGAAAAATAGAATGAAATGTATATT
Organism: Maxillicosta whitleyi; assembly: GCA_029822895.1. NCBI lineage: Eukaryota > Metazoa > Chordata > Actinopteri > Perciformes > Neosebastidae > Maxillicosta > Maxillicosta whitleyi. Next base: position 7,497 of record JAPSES010040299.1, read on the forward strand.
TCACATTTCACTGTTAAAACTATAGCTGTTACTTTTTATATGCCACCTATGATGCCAAGACATGGCACAGGTCAAGCACTTCAACATATCAACACACATTCTGAATGTACACAACATCAATATCTTACAAAAAAATAACAATTTCTCAGTTGAAAATTATTTGAGTGAGTGTCAGATTAACTGTTTTCTCTATTCAGACTCACATTCTCATTTGTTTTCTCTAAGTATTTTATCCTTAACGTTTTACATTTATTATTAACTTTTATTATTAACTTTTTTATTTATTCATTTCAGAACCAAAACTTGTGCTTTTGAGAGTGGATTTTACAGACCCAAATAATGTTGACATCTTATTATTAGATAAATTACAAGCTAAATAAAATTCATTCTAACTTGCTTAAAACCCTGAAATTTAAGTGAATTATTGTCTCTTCTTCTTTTTTTTTCTTTTTTTTTTAAGTCTCGTGCTCTAAATAAAATCAGTTTCTGAAGAAGTTCTTGAGAAGTACAAACTGCCTTCTTTCACCTCCCAAACTCCCCCTGAGCATCTCCTCACTGTAAACTTGCAGCCCCCCCTCCTGTCTGTACAGCCTGCTTCCTGTAAGCCTCTTGCTTCCAGCTGCGTGTTTACACCAAGCTAAATGCTGTCAGACAATGTCGAGCATGTTCCGGAGCCAGTGAGAGGCCCAGCCGTGGGCTCACGAACCCCCAGGACTGGCAGATGTCGCCTTCTGATGCCACTCAACCCTCCTGCCATGCAGCTCCTCTGCCCTCTTCTCCTGCTTCACCCCAGGATCAGCAACAACAGCTGGGCTCACAGGCAGACCACCAGGCAGCTCCCCGTGGCTCAAGGTAATGTGCTGTCCCTCAAAATACACCAGTGTCCCCAGTGACTCACACACACTGTAAACCAGCCTGCTTTGTTTGCATCTCCCCACTGTTTGACCCTCTGTTCTGTGGAAAGCTTATTGTGCAGCTGAATGTCTACTGTTCAAGAAGTGGAGTGGAAGTATTTTATCACATCACTGGAGCTTTTTAATTGGCTGAATAATACAGCAAATGATCAGTAACGTTTAATGTGAGCCATTATGGGTTTTATGAGAAGTTCTCCCAAATTGTTTTACAGCACATGCAGTAGGAGGGCGCTGTTCTTCCACAAAAAACACATATTTTTTGTCTCATTTGTATCACTGCTTCAGCAAATAATGAAAAAAGTTACATTTTTCCTAATTACTTACGCAATATCTTTGAAACTGTATCATTTTTTTTTTTTTTTTTTTTGCACTACCTCATACCAAGTCAGTAAAACATTATTCATGTCTTCCAAAAACAAAGAATGGTTCTAAAATGTATTGAAATTAATCTGATTTTTTATTTTTTTTTGTCAATACATCATATGAATAAACACATTATCACTACATATTGATAGCACAAATGAAATACATTTATAACAGGTATTTATATAATATTTACTTTTGAATTTTAAACCTGCTTCAGGCATGAAGATGGAACCACTATCAAATAAAAGGAAAAAGTTATATATTTTTTATTACAATTCTATGGCAATCCTCATTTAAAAGAAAAAAACATACAAAAGAGACACAAGAACAATTCAAAACAACAGAAATAAATCTCCTAATCATACACAATGAAACTGAGTGTAAAGTTTGTTTTGCATAAAGTGTAAAAGGAAGCAGAAAAAACTGTAAAAGCAGTAACATGTTTATATTATTGAAGGCCGTTGTGTAAGGAGCATAGATTATGAAAAAAGGCTGAGTTTATCATACCACACTAGATTATTTATATAGTGCATACTCCTTCATGGAAACAAATTTTATGTATTTACAAAACAGGAAATAGTTCTCTCTCATATGAAAAAGTTTGAAAATTAGAGAAACATCTCGCAGTGACCTCAGACAGTGGGATTATGTCCAACACGACAGAAAAAACATTTACAAACATTTAAACCCAGACATTACACATATACCGTTTATTAAACAAATGAACTAAAAGAAGCAAAGTGAACACAAATAGTGAGAATGTTGTTTAATCTTAAACTGTAACACAAACAATTTAATCAGGGATTAAGTTACTTAATACATTTGGGGCTTTTTTTTTTTTTTTTTTTTTCATTGTTTTTCTGAGAAGCTTGTGCAGCAGCATTAATGAACTAACATCCTGTACATGCATGAGGTTAACCCTCACTCTGCAGGTTTACTTTCTTCGGTTGCTTTGCCTGGAACGCCCCCTAGTGTTGCATAAACAGCAGCAACACAAGCTGCGATAAATTCAATGGGATGCTGTATTATTTTTGGAATTGGACAAATAAAAAAAAGCTCCTTGTAATGATATCAGACGACAAAACTAAACTATAATCAATTATTTGTTCTAAAAAAAATAACTTTACTGAATGTTCTATAATAAAATGTGACAAAATGAATAAACGGCCGACACATTTACATACATTTAAACTTAAACTAACTGGAGATTCAATAAAATAACATATAGGTGAACGTTGGTGTTAAACCTGAGCACTGAAGGTGCAAATAAAGCCGGTGCCTGAGTTTGTTCCTGCAGGGCCGCGGAGACTTGGCTATAAGTGTGTGACAGATGGTGCCATTTGCTTGCAGTCATACCTCCAGTGACCCTTACTGTTGAATATCACACAGTGGGAAGCTGCTCCATGTGTTTTACTGGGTGGCATCCTGTTATCTTAGCACCAAGAACTTATTGTACAAGTAGTTCATTGTACAAAATGTGCACATGTAGTAGATCTCTGTCAACAACCACTTGCTAATCTGGAAATAAATGCAAAACATGTCTTCTAGCATGTATAGGATGTCCCCATCATAGTAAAAGTACAAAAAATAGTGCAATCAACTTCATATATTTGGAGCAGTTTAGTCAAAAACAGTGGTTTGAAGTGACTGACTCCTCTACTTTGCTTCCTTTGTGTGTTTCAGACTGAAAATACACTTTACAGTGAATTAGCAGATGTCCTTTACTCAACCCTTGTGTTGGAGGAATAAATTAATTTTCATTCAAACCAGTTGAATCTATACATTAAAACACATGTGAGGATCAACTTTAAAGCCTTTTTTATTGGACAATAATTCAAAAGTTTGGTTTTCTTGGTGAATTTTCTTGGTGAAAATTTAGATTTTCTGTCCACTCCCATTATAAAGAGGTAGACACCCTGCAACTACAGAATCCTCTTTAAGTTTTCCACATAAATATTCACTGTAATTAGTTTCACATTATATGTCAAATGCATAATATTTTACATTTACATCTAAATCGTAAGTAACCGTCTACTTTGGAAGAACAGTGAAAGAAATTACTTAAAATGACTTATAGATAAGAATATTTAGGTGTAACTCTTCAGATTTATGCATTTTAACCTAACCATATGAATAAAATATCCTTAAACTAAGGTATATTTTTCAAGCAACTTTATTTACAGTGATTAATCACTGACAGGCAAAGTGATATTAATGTCAATTATCTTATTAGAGTGGGCTCGGTCAGTGGGTTGGATGTAATAAGCAACAAGTGAACATATAGTCCTCAATGTTTATGTGTTAAAAACACCAAAAATGGCCAAGAATAGAGATCTGAGCAACTTTGGGTCAAATCACTGGGTCGTAGTATCTCCAGATCTTGTTGATTCGCAGTGTGAAGAGGTCAGTACCTACCAAAAGTAAGAGAATAACAACCAGATCACCACCAGTCGAACATCTATGGAGGTGTAACTTTATTACCACCTATCTAATATTTTATATGAATAAAAGAACTGTCAAATCACCATTGTTTAGTTCAATAATACCACTGCAAAAACTGAAAGGCAATAACATGATATGACATTATAATATCTGACATAATAACACATAAAGAAGGAAACACATCTATAGTCAAGCTCATATGTCTTGATGTTTAATTATTTTAATCTCAGGGTGAAATAATCCATTAAAATATTCTGACAACTTTATTGTTTCCCTCCTGTGGGTTTAGTACATGAGGTAAATGAATGTCTGGCGCAGCTTGCTGTATATAAATGCCCCCAGATTAACAGGGATTTGTTGATTAACCAATGGACTGAAAGCATCAGTTCAGCTGAACAAACATAATCTCACACCTTTTACTGACAGCATGGAAAACCACCGACCTGAGGAGTCAAACTGAGATCCTCATTAGTGAAAATATTACATGTATAATCAGGTATTGATTTGATCAGTTCATCACATTTACAGCTCAACTTTCTTTTTAAAAATAAAAACTTTTTCAGTAACATTTTTCCCAAATGTTTATTATTATCATTATTTAACATTTATTTATTCATTTCTACTAACAGTTTCAACCTGTGTGTTGGATTCCCTCTGCTCATCAATATGTTTAACTGATTATATATTTATACTATAATGCAGTTTATCAATAAGGCTACATTAAGATAATGTGGTTACAAATTTTTTTATTTTTTTTTTTAAATGTAGTCAAACAACAGCTAAAGTTTCTCTTAAACTAAATTTTAGCAGGGGAATGAAAGATATTAAATTCCAAAATATGTTCAGTTGTATATTTGTCATGATACCTTTGGTTTTAATCTAAAATTTTATGGATATTTTCTGGTTAAAATTGTACGTTTGAATTGCAACTTTTATTTATTATTTCAAATCACCTTAGACACGTCATATTTTATATAGAATAATGTCCTCATGTCCTGTATAAACATTTACTGAAAATGCATATATACTTTGTAAACACATGTATACAGCAGAAGGATTCACTCCTCCTCGTCTTTGTTTGCGGAGACATTTATTTGGTAAACAAACTCCCAGCAGCCTGTTAACTGTAGCAGCCTGGAGGAGGGGGGCCCCCTGCAGGCTAAGCCTCCCTAAAGCAGAAGGCCCAGCCTCACGCTCCACCTGAATCAGTCAGAGGCATGCTGGGAACTCCACCAGCTCTCCCCGGCTGCCCAAAGAGCTGAGACGCAGACATCATGTCGACAGTGTCATACATGAGCTGCCAGGGCAGCGGCCGCTCCTCTGCGCCAACGCAGACAACCAAATTCCTCCAGCAAAGCTTCAGCTGTCATCTCTGCCGGGAGCAATCCATCCTGCAGGCCCACGGGTCAGCGTGGATCAGCGCTGTCAACACCTTAGTTTGATATCAAGGAGCTGGATCCTTAAAGATGCAACCTGCCAAGAAGACTGAGCCAGTTCTCTGTTTGAGAAATAGAGACTTTCAGTGGATTGAGCCACAAGAATCTGGTGATTCTACACGTCATGATACAATAGACTGAACAAGATTAATTTCCTAAGGGCTCTGTCCAAGGGATTAATAAAGTTCTAAATCTACAGATCTAATCTAATGTAAATGACATTGGGTTGTTTTGTTTTTTATTAAAGCTTGAGTGTTTAACATTTGTGTGTTTATGTGAAGTTTGTGTTGGAGTCTATTCTGTTCTGATTTAACTAAACATTAGTGTTGTGATGTCGTGAAAAAGGAACACTGTTGTGACACAAAGTTTGGTTTAGATACAGACAAACAAAGTGCATCAGAACATCTGAGTCGACCCATGTGATTCTCTCCATAAACAGGATCATTCAGTCAAGGCCGTGTACATCTGATGGAGTTAAAGAACATTTTAACATGCTCCACAAAAAATTCAACCCACAAGGACTGTGAGTACACTACGTGTCAACTCCATTCCAACTCCTATCCAATTAAAACTATCAGCACCAGCTCAGGAAAAAATAGTTTTGAAAACTGAAAAAACGAAGTGTAATTATGCAATTGATTGTGACTGTCATGGCTGCATAAATAAAATATTGTGTGAATATAAACACATGAAGGCAGTAAAACAACTGTTAGTTGTTTTTTAGTAATACTAATTTTATTTGTAGAGCCCTATATCACAACAAGGTTGCCTCACAGGGCTTTACAGAATTAAACAAAAGTCAAATAAACAGTAGATGAAGGAAGTGGATTAATGTCCTGGGCATCCCCTGTCCTTAGACCCTCAGCAAAGAAAAACTCCAAAAACCCAGTGCGAAAAGAAAAACCTTGGGGGGAACCACAGTGAAGGACAGATACACTCCCATGTACGGACAGGCTATAGATGCACCAGGACTGACGGACGCCCATTTATGGATGTAGTTCTAGTCCATTATGATGCAGTTTGGTGGGGGCACATGAGGGGGTCCATCGAGTCCAAAGAAGAACAGGTGAGAGCGAGGAGGTCCATCCAGTCACCTCAGATTCTGTTGTCAATGGATATATGAAATAATCTAATTTATTGATAGGGGATAATAACCCAGAAGGAAAAAGTGACCTCTTTGAAGTTATTCAAAAATGAAAAGCAACCAAGTAGAGAAGAATAGGGCCTTTGAACATACTGTAACTTAATGAACAAAATAATCTTATCACATATAAATCTTATCACATGACCATCATCAGGCAATATATCTTAGCAGAATTTTTTCTCTAGTAATGTCGTAAGTGTCACCAAACAAAGATGTGTTATTGTCCCTAATGGTTTGGAAAATTGAAAATGTGTTTTAATCTTATAGTTTACTTAAGTTTTGTCATCTTAGACCTTTGAGTTACTGTTCTGTAATGTATAAAATAAAAAGAATTTGCAGTGATTTGCAGCATTATTTTGTTGTTGTTGTTTTTTTAGTACATCCATAGGTATTGAAAACTTCCAGTGATACTAGTTGGTCATCATAAAAAAATAAACAGTATTAATTCAACTCAATTAGACACATAAATAAATATGCTCTTAATTAACGGATGCACTTAAGATCCTCTAAATATAGGCTTCTTATATCAAACAGCACTAAGGGGTCAATGTAGGATATACAATAAATCAATGGTAGTAAAGTGAAAACATTTATTTAAATAGCAAAAGCTTGAATTGTTTTTCATGATTTTGTCTTGATATTTATACATTTCATAAATATTTATACATATATGAATATTATATTATTATTTATATTTATTATATTTTATTTATGTATTTATTTTATATATATTTTATTTATGATCTATTTTATTATGTTAATTATTTTTATATTACATTATATTATATTAAAATGTATAGTTTTAATGATATAGTTATTATTAATTATACACACACAGACACATAAATTTTATATTGTATTTGTTTTACTGAGAATGCTGGTCACGTGTTTATATTACGTCATAATTAGTGGACGTGGAATTTGTTTGCCGCCAGTTCAAAATGGAGATGGACACTGGGGAAAGTCCATCTCTAACAGCTGCCTTACTTAGCTCTGTTTTAAGTCTTACTGTACCTTCAGTGTTTGACGGCCAGGTGCTGGAGTTATACCAGATGCAAATGGCCAGAATGAGGCAGAGGAGACTGCGGGAAATGATGGAAAGGGACAGGCGTCGTCGGCACTATTTACGGAGGAGGAGAGCCTTTCTGTTGTCCTCAATGGCGGCTGTTTTCAGCCTCGTCCCTTCGACCAGTAGGCACGTATGGGTCCGGAACCGAAGTCCCGGGCAAAACTTCTGGTCAGAAGCAAAGTCTTTTGATGATGATCAGTGGAAGGCGCAATTTCGCGTCAACCGGAATACATTCGACTATCTACTCGAACTGATCGGACCGTCGATTGTCCGCCGCAAAACCAACTACCGTAAACCGATCGAACCTCGTCGCAGACTGGCCGTCACACTGTGGTGGTTCGCTAGGTCCGGAGAGTACCGCTCCATCGCCAATATGTTCGGTGTAGGAATAGCTACTGTTTGTACGATGGTACGGCAGGTCACGTCGGCCATAGTGGACCTTCTGTACCAGCGCTTCGTGTCTCTGCCCAGCGGAAAGCGACTGGACGCCGTCATCCAGGCCTTCAAGGACCGCAAATACCCGCAGTGTGCCGGGGCCATAGGGACCACACACATCCCCATAGCATCTCCGAGAGAGAACCCCAAGGACTATATCAACAGCAGTGGGTGGCACTCTGTGATTCTACAAGCTGTGGTGGACCATAACAGTTGGTGAGCACTGCACATGTAGAGGAACCTGTATTCACAAACCTTACTCTGACAACTCCAGTGCATGCAGCAGCTGTGCATGGAACACATTACTCAAGTAGAAGTTGGAAAAAAATGACCCCAGTTTGTCCTATTATACAGGTATTTGATGGTTTTGGTTTCATACTACTGCTGCTTTAAATGTTGGGTTGCGCTGCAGGTGACTGTGTGGAAATGGGTCAAGGTGCAAGACTATCACAAAGATTTAAAACCAGCACTTTTATGTTTAGCCTGGAGGGTGAAAATGTGTTTCCATTAAAACAATATTTATCTCTTAAATATAGTAGACTATGATTAACTTGTTACTTTACTGTTGTTTTGATCTGTCATTTGCCTTCTTTGTAGCTTTTTTCTGTTAGGTGTATTACATTTCATTTGGTTGTTTCTTCAACCCTTTGACATTTACATTTATATGACAAAACTGACAACAAAGCTGCCATCTTTTTAATATGTTTTTTTTTTCTTACTTCTACAGTTTTACTCATGTTTATGCTGGTTGGCCTGGATGTACCAGCAGTGTCACAGTTCTTTCCAGCTCAGACTTGTATCTGAAGGCAGAGGACCGCCCTGATGGTTACCTGTTTCCAAGCAATGTAAGTGTGTCTTTGTAATGTGCCTCCATTTTTGCCCCTTACATATTCAATACATCTAAAGAAAGCTGTTAAGCTAGTTGGCAGTGAATGTATATAAAGCCATGTGTAGACAGAGCATATATGTACTACGCCACCATCTTCAAGTGTCTTCATAATGCACAGCCACATAATGCCCCGTGAAGTTAAAGGTAAAAGACCTGACCTTTAGCCCCAAATAGCACAGTTTTAAGTTGCCACACAGACTGATGGCTGTATAAGATAGTGCAGTTTTAATTTAGATCTGTAAAATGTTTATAGTTTAATGGTTTACGTATACATTTGCTGTAAATACAAGATCATAAATAGTCTTAACCCTTAGAGTACAACTGTATGCACCAAGACTTATGTCTGAAGACATTTTGTTACTCATATTGGTGAACCATGTATTGACAATGACACCATCCAAATCAAGGACTTTGATACATCCTTACTGAATGAAAAGTGCTATAATAATAAAGATTGATTGCTTGAACTCATCCATTCTCAAATTATTTTATGACTGCTGCTGGGTTATCCATAACATGACTAGTTTTTCAATGCATGTAGTTATCGTGGTGTAGGAGGAGGAAATGCATATTATAATAGTTTTTGTTCAAATGTAATTGATTTTTACGTATTTTGAATTAAATTTGTTTTACTGGCTCTTCCTCAGAAATCTATCATGTTTCATGGTGTAGAGGTGCCTGTCCATCTCATCGGTGACACATCATTCCCGTTAAAACCTTGGCTGATTAAGGCATACAGCCAGGAACACCAGTTGTCCTCTGAGCAGCAACACTTCACATGCATACTCAACTCAGCTCGATCAGTGGTAGACACTGCTTTCATGCGTCTGAAAGGGCGCTGGAGATGCCTGTTGAAAAAAAGTGACATTGACGTTTCGATGATGCCGAGAATAATCGCTGCTTGCTGCGTTTTGCACAACATTTGTGAAATTCGAAAGGACTGTTTCCTTCCTGAGTGGAATATTGAAATGACTTCCTCTGGCGATTTTGTACAGCCCGATACAGTTCATTATGATGGAGATGCCTACTGCAGCGCTGAAGTCATAAGAGACACCATTACACATAACCTGCTGAGTATACTGCAGTGCTGAAATCAAAGACTTCTAGCACAAGTAAAGAAGAAAATGAATGTGCTAAAAATCCTGTAAACATATATAATATATATATATACATTATTTCGATGCATTCATACAGTAAGACTTTAAATTATATGTTGGGTTATATTGACTTTTTGTTAGATTTCCCTGTGATAAAACTTTATCAAAGCTGATGTGCCAATGTCTGTCATCAATGGTGGGAACAAATCATGAGTATCATGCATAAAATAGTCATCCTTTTTCTGAACCCTGTGGTCTTTGTATTGTGGAGGTGTGGGTGGGTGTGCGAGAGCCAGTTTCAGAAGCTGGAGAACATGCAAACTCTACACAACTGGGTGAACTAATAATACTGACAATGGAATGCAAGAGAGAATTTATAGCCAGCATTTATTCATAAAGTTGAATGATACGGAACAGAAAATAACAAAAAAAAAAAAAACATGTCACAGTTAAATTCCAAATTCCCTTCTGTTTGACACTCAGAAATATATGTTTTTTAAAGAAGTAACATGTTTTTAAAATGATATTTGATGCACTAAATTGACTTGCTATTTCTTAATACTGTGCGTATTATTTGATCCAGCTAAACTGTTTTTAGTCATTTCTGTTTCTACTATTTGGAAGTGTTTTGGAGTTAAAGAAATGGCTGTGGAACAAATAACTTGTGCAGAAAAGGATGTATCTCTTATAAATAAAGTTTTGTTTTTTTTTTGTTTTTGTTTTTACAAACTTAACTATGAAATAGAAATGTTCCCTTACAGTGTGTTACCATACATACAATTGTGCAAAAAATTATTTGACTACCCCTTGTTTTCTTCAATTTTGGTGTCATTTTATTGCCTGGTATAACAAAAGGCACAGTTGTTTGGACATATATAACAATGATAACAAAAATAACTCATAAGACTTTAAGAGCTGATATTTATCCATATTCCATGTTTTCTTGATAATAACCAGAATCACTTAAGTTATTACATTAATATCTAAGGCAGTGTACTGACAAAAACAGTGATTTTAGGCATTCCATGTTTTCTTTTCTGCCTGTCACATGATACACAAAGGAGTTAGTACTTGATTGCATAATCACAGTTTTTGATGACTTGATGGTCTTATAATTTGTTCTGCAACTATATATGGAGAAAATAATGCGATGCAGGGCACTTTATGTATTCAGTATGTTGTTGGAACTTCTTGCCTTTTATCAGCTACAATAAAATTACGGAAATGACCATAATATCATAATCCTAGCAGAAAAGCTAACATGTTTAAAACTGTTTCTTATTTCAATGACCTTTTTTTTATTATTATTATTATTGTCAATTTACATAGAGAATTCAAATGTTCTTTCTTTTACTTTGGTAATAAAAGCCATGCATTTATAGAGATAGTAAATTTAATATAAAAAATCAGATAAAATAGACTATAAAAGGTATAAATCAAACTTATTTACAATATTGGTCGGAATGCAAATACAGCACTGGAAGGTGAAGAGGCACGTAATGGGAGAGTTTATGTGGTGTTTGAAAATGCAGTTAAAAGGAGGTTTAAATGTTTTTTTGCTTTAAGTGAGCCATTCAAATCGACCTTAATCTAGACTGGAGTCTACAGTCTCTTTACAACACAGGGTTTGGTTTGTGACACCTTTTTATATTTGTGTGTGTGTGTGTGTGTGGGGGGGGGGACGTATGCCTTGACTAGATACATGTGGAGTGGGTTTTCTCAAACTGCTAAAAAAAAAAAAAAAAAAAGTTGAGTTTGGAAACTGTTCATTACGAGGCATTTAAAAGTCGAACTAACAGCGATGTCTGCTTTTTAATATTGGTAGTCGTACATTACTTTATGATAAATGGCTTAAAAATCTGTATTAGTCTGTGTTTAAGTTCTATCCGATCGCAGTGACCAAGAATCAGTGCAAAAACTTCATAAACAAAAACAACCGGAAGTAGTAGTATTTCGTCAGATTGACGGTCGACCCACCCATTCATGCTCGGCTACGCAAGTTTAGTGGGCTGGGGTAAGATACGCTAGTTTTCGTATTCCTCAATGGATAAACGCATATAAATGACGTCTGGTTGTACTGCGTGTGACCTTCGTACGCCCATAACTGCTACGCATCGTAGTACCTGTCAGTCAAAGGACATTTAAATGGCCACACTGTACAGAGCCGTTTACCTTATTGCAGGATAATAACGCCGTTACGTCAACTAGCTGCCCAAGAACTGTCTTACTTTTTTGTTGGTGTCGGTTTTTCTTTTTTAAACCCGGGATTCCTTCGTCACGCCAGAAAAAATGACCGACGAGGATGACTTTTTGCAGAAAGCCCGAACCGGGTTTGAAGATCTGTGTCGAGCATTGAATATGGACGAAGAAGCGAGCAGTGAGGCATGGAAAACCTACGAAAACATCAGCAGAAATTTTACACTAGAGGTAAAAACATAAACATAATATATGCCTCATATTTGTGTCTTTTCCTGTCACTGCTCTGTGGCGTCGCTTGTTATTAACCGTATAGCTAGCTAGGTTGATCTACTCTGTGGCTATGCTAACACACACACACACGCACACACATACAGTCTAGCTTCGTTTTATATTGTTTATCTTATTGCTGAAAAATAGAAAAGTTACTGGAAAAACGATTGTGTTGTGTTTGAATGAACTGTTATAACCGGTTAATACCCAAACATCAACATTAAAACTTAACTGTATTTACTACTACTACTACTACTACTACCCTACTACAACAGTGCTAAAAGCATGTATTTCACATTAAAACGTAAACACCTCTTTTTATTTTGCTGTTTTAACATTACATGGTAATACATGTGTCCAGGGCCACTAGAGGGGAGGATTTCCAACCATGGTTCAGTGTAATTCTAGACTCACTGATCATTATACAGTACCTGCTTATTAAGTAAATTCAAGTTTATTTATAGAGTAACCTAAAGCAGAAATCCCTCAGCACAGTTGATAATGAAAAATAAAACATCAGGGTAACTATGCACAAAAGGAATAATAATATCATACATTACAGAAACGACACATTGAAATGTATATAACATAAGTTCTTGCATAGTAAAAGCAGTTTTCTGAGTTATGATTAGTGAATTAAAGATGATCAGATCCATGCAGTGTGAGCTTCAGAAGAAGGTGGTACTGTGTGGAAATGTGCTACACTGAAGTTTAAATATGAGATATTTTTACTATATTGAAGTACTTATATCCTTTGCTTTACTCCATTGCCACATAGAGGCAATTCCTGTACTTGTCATTCCACTGCATTAGACTACTTTTCTTACTTCTACAGTTTTTCATCTCTTTTCTGTCCAGTCAAAATCATGCATCTTCAAATGTGTTCATTGTGAATGTGTAATAAACAGGAGGATGAACTGATACCTTATTCTCCCATTACCTAAATAAACTCTCTTAAAGTTTTCATGAAAAGTTGGCTTTAAAACTAGGCTATGTAGTCTTCAAAGGAAAGTGATGCTAGTACAAACATGAAAACCTTTTAGAGTTTGATGCTGATGAAAACACACAACAGCAGTCAAACATATACAGTGAAATGACTCATACACATTAATGCAATTAATTAAGTAATATGAAGCCAAAAATATTTTACATGATAAGAAAACATTGACTATTTGGCTGTTAATACTTTCAATACATTTTGCACGATTTTACTTAAGTATGTTTTGAATGCATTCATAAAGTACAGATGTAGGTGACAGGTAGTGATGCTCTTTTGAAACAAGACAGTTCTGCTTTTTAAAGGTATTAATGTAGTGTGTTAAGCCATACATTTTGACACCTGCTGGCTTCCTTTCATATACTTTGTTTTGTCCAATATTTCCTCCCCCCTCCTCTTGACTCTATCTCCACACACACATTCTTGGTCTATATGTAATCTCTCTGTGCCGCTTCACCCTTTACTCCATTTCTTTCCATTCTGATTCTTCTCTCTTTGACTTCCCTCCCTCTTATCACATGACCTAACTCACTCACCTTTTGCTATATTTCTATTCATTCTGTCACTCACTCAAATGCATACATTTGTAGGGCAGTGAGCTGCATTGGCTGGCCTGTGCCCTCTATGTAGCCTGTCGATCCTCAGTGCCCACAGTGGGGAAGGGCACCGTTGAGGGGAACTATGTCTCCCTAACCAGAATTCTACGCTGCTCAGAAATGAGGTAATTCACACGTCCACTCATTTTTTAGTTGTCATTTCACATCCACTTCCTTATTGATGTAAAGTTAATAGGACTGCATGGTTCTTTGCTGTTCTAAATAGATAGAGATCAACAAATATCTTTTAAAAAATGACAACAACTGAATTATTTTAATATTTGTTTTGTTTGTCAGTGGGTACAGATTCCAATTGAAAAATAGTACCAGTATTTAATATAACTTCAGACAATTATCTGTGCCTAAGTGATGATGTTAAGATCATAAGACTCATTTTCCTCTACTCTTCTTCATCAGTCTGATTGAGTTTTTTAATAAAATGAAGAAGTGGCAGGACATGGCAAACCTGCCTCAGGATTTCCGCCAGAGCACAGACAAGCTGGAGAGAAACTTCACAGTGTCTGCCGTTATCTTTAAAAAGTATGTTCCAATCTTCAAAGCCATCTTCAAGGCTCCTTCAGATGACCCGCCTCGGGTTCACCGCAGCCGCAAACAAAGGTTGGACGTCATGAATTTACATTTGTTTTGATTTCATCTCTTCAGTTTCATACAATACTGTACTTTTGAATAAAACCAGGGTTTTGTATAGAGTATAATCCAGTTCTAATTAGGTTGTATTCTTTTCTATAAAATGAGGCACTACTACTAAATCTACATTACACTAGCACTCAAAACTGAGAAGAAAGATAACTGTACTTAAAAATGTTGTGATATTAGATTTTTCCTTGATCATCTACCCCAGCCTTTCTCCATTATAGGATTTATTACATTGATGATAACTGGACAAAGACCTTGTGCTGCAGTTTAGGGTAATATTCATGTTTTTGTTTTGCAGACGTCATCCTTGCACTGTGACTGAGGTCTTCAACTTCTGCTGGGTCTTGTTTGTCCACGCTAAAGGTAAATACCTCTGTAATAAAACAGCTGAATTCAGCTCTAAAGACGAGTTTGTGTCTTATGACAGAACAATTTGAGAAGCCTTACAGTGGAAACTTTGCTTTAAAAGAGGACATCTAATACTGCTGGAATTCCTCACAAATCAAGAAGGGGCCCTCACACTAAGGTGGGATTAGAGCTCAGGATCAGCATGCGGCTGTTAAGGCAGAGACAGTGTGACAGAAATACAAAAGCTCTGATTTGAGGGCAAGTACAGGCTTGTTAGCATCAGCTGGACATCGTCCCTTAAAGCCCTCACACTATTTCTAAGAACATTGTACTTTTATTCACTCCTCCAAGGAGATTACGTTTTCTATGCATATTACTTAGTTCCTTTGTATTTTGCGCGTCTTAGCCATTTTAATGCAGATGGTTTTGAACAGATTAGAACAAGATTCACATGCAAATTTAGATTACATCCCATTTCAGCAACTCATTTGACCTCATATTTATGCTGTAGTTATCAAATTTAAAACAACAACACCTCACATAGGAGATAAATCTCTGAGTTTACCAGAAAAATGTCAATATTTGTGTTTGAGTAAGATTTATGCTCCTCTTAACCCTTGAAATTCTAAGCTAGTATTTATAACTTATGTGTGACACAGAAACCTGTTTCAGTCAGTAACTGTGGAGTTATGGAGTAATTGTTCCATAACTGTAAATGTGGGCAGCCACATAAAAACTGTCAGGCCAATTATGATGTAGACATCTGTACTGGGTCTATTCCAGTCAGAGTTTACAGCCACGGGCATAATCCAGTAATGTGCGGTCTGTACAGATTGTAAAGACATTTTCAGACTTGTTTAATATTTGTGGTGCCAGCGATTGTTGATGTTACTGCCTCCTGAGAAATGTTAAACACACAAGACGAAGAAAGGTGAATAAAAAGGTTTATGATGTAAAGCAAAATAGAAAAAAATAATCAGCTAGAGTGGACACTTAACACATAAGACATAAAGCATCAATATGACACTTGAGTCAGTGAACACAGAATTATGTTTCCTAAATTGAATGCATTGATTTTGGGATCCTAAAAATTCCAACAATCTGAAAATTAGACAGGTCCTAAAAATGGATTTAGTTCTTGGTAGAAGCCTAATGACAGTAACAGGTTTGAGGTGCACCGATCTTAGTCACATTGGGATGACAGAAAAACATTCAAGTGACTCAAAAATTCTTATTAGACTTACAAAGCCATAAATTAAACTTTTTGAAACGTGTTTGAACTATTTTGAGACCTTTGACTCATTGAGATTTATTTTAAATGTCACCATGGTTCTCTACCCTTTAGCAACTGTTTAAAAAAAAAAAAAAAAGAAAGAAAAGAAAAACAGTTAAAGGGAACTGTGTTGCTGTTGTTTGAATTGACAAGTGTTGTACTTTCTTTTTCTGTGCTTCTCTGACTTTCACACATAGACTGTCTTTAAAATCAACCAAACCAAATATGCTTGTTCTAACCTGCCAGTGCTGATTTGGCACAATAATACTGGCATGGTTTCCTCAGCCAAGTTAACCTGAAGGCATCATAATTCAGCCTTGTGGTGTCTTGTCTGTTCCTCTTTCTTGTTCAGGGAACTTCCCAATGATCAGTGATGACTTGGTGAACTCGTATCATCTGCTGCTGTGTGCTCTCGACCTGGTTTTCACCAGTGCTCTGCTCTGCAACTCCAGGAAAGACCTGCTGAACCCAAACTTTAAAGGTATTTTTTTTTTACTTTCAAATAACCCCTCAATTGAGATTAAAAAATCTCTTTTTCAATAATGTCCTGGCCAAGACAGTAGCAGTAGTTCAGTTCAGTTCAGTTTACTTTATTGGCACCCGTATGTAAACTGGTTTAGCAGTTCAAGAGAGATGGGTCCACAACATGTAGGTTACAGAGACATAGGAATCTAAAAAACACACAATATACACAATAAATAAATAGTACAGGGACAACGTCGACAAATAACATACAACATGCGCGCGCACACAAACACACATCATTTCATTTGTTTAAAAGAGAGATTGCAGCTGGGACAAAACTATTTTTAAATCTATTTGTTCTGCAGCCTGGTACCACCAGCCTCCGTCCAGAGGGGAGGTAGTGGAACTCACTGTGCGAGGGGTGTCAGCTATCATCTAGGATAGCCATTGTTATCCGCTGTAGTTGCCTCGCACGTAGTGAAGAAGTCAGTTTACTTGACCACTTAACAATTTGGTTTAGGCGATTCTTATGTGTGAGAGGAACATTACATTACATTAACAGTAGCAGAAGTTACACAAAATGGAAATCACAGCCATATATCCACATTAATATCATAAACACAATGAATGTCAGTATTAAAAGCAAACTTAAAACTGACGAGAACATACATAGAAAACATCACTATTATTTTAAAAGGTATTAAAAGTATGACAACAATGTTCCTTAAAAGCATCTCAAAGCTAAACCTAATTCAATCAATTATGAAAAACACGTACACCCACATTTGTCTATTTTCCATTGATTTAAAAAATGATTTTTAATGTATAAAAAGGGAAGCATTACTTCAGTTTAACGTCCTTCTGTTGGTTGTTCCACACATTGGAAGCAGAATATGTATATCATACGTGAAAAATAACTGCTATGTGATTTCCCCAATAGAAAATTAAATTCCGCTATTGTTAATGTCCTTAGTGAACAAGTATGGACACTTCCAACAATTTTTGTTTTTGAGTTTCATAGTGTATCCAAAATATTGATGTTAATTATGCTTTAAATAATTTAGATGCAAACAGAGGTCAATCAATTGATTCATCTGAAAACAGGAATCATTCTCATGGACACGTATAATAATAATGATAATGATAATAATAATAATAATCAGATATTAGATTAGAAAATCCCTAAATCCTCCTCAATCACAGCAACCAGTTGGAAAAATATTTCAATCAGGATGAGAGGGGGTCTTTAATTGATAAATTCAGTTGGAAAATGTTAGATATAATAACTCTTTCAAAACCCTTAATCTGATCTTTACTGTGGTTGGAATAAATCTGTTCTTTCTGTGTATCTTTGTCTGTTGTTGTGGTAACAGAAGATGATGTGATGAATTTCCAGGAAATAATTCAGAAAACAAAACTACCCTGTGGATAAAACCTGGCTTAAATATGTAAGTGTTGTTGAACACTTCAGTGCTTGAATGGCATGAAATCCATCATTTTCTCAATAAACAAGCGTTCCTGTAGATTAGACGCCTCAATTATGGTGCAATTCACTTTATTATTTTATCACTTTATTTTGCATCTATTTAAACATTAATCTGCAATCAGAATAATTTCAACTGGTTTCAAGAAACATTGTGCATTTACTGGTAGCTACATAATGTTAGACTCACAAACTCACTCACAAATGTATTCCTGCTTCGTAAAAAAGGAACAAATCGGAGAAAGACTAACAAGAGGGGAGCAAGTTTGTGAAACTGTTGATGTTCAGACTCTTGAAGTGCATCCCACCCCCTGACAATTATGAAATATGATGTATTAATAGTCATTAAATTAAATCCAGACAGTTGTGTAGGAAGCCTGCTTATCTTTTGTGTACAGTACTAAAATAAATAAGTGAAATAAATCAAACTATATGCCACTATTACTGGCCAAATCTCAAAGCGGCAGCTCCCAAAAAGCCGACAGACATGTATATCATCTTTGCAGCGTCTTCCTGTTGACACCTCGTGTTTCCTCTGCGCGCCCCCACCTTCAGCCGCCTCTTTAAACACACCATTGTGATGGAAAACCTGGTGAGAGAGGAAACTGGTCCGCCAAAAGTCTTCTGTCACCCTCCAGCACTGCTCAAAAACTCTAAAATGTTATGAAAAATGACACCACATGAGAATGTATTTAGAACTAAACTGCATCAGGGAGGAATTGAAAACATTCTGTTCTGTGGGTGATATTCTAACAGTGTTTAAGAATCAACAGGAAAAAAAACAAAATGAATTGAATTTCAGCTTTTATACACACGTCTATTAACATTCAGCATTCATTACTTATGGTTAGAATGTTGGACTGTCTGGATCACAGGTGTCAAACATGCGGCACGGGGGCCAAATCTGGCCCGGCTAAAAATGGTCCAATCCGACCTGTGGGACAAATTTGTCAAATGTAAATATTACACTCAGGATATTATCAGTCACGGACACAAAAATCATTTTAGTTTCAGTTCCACATTCAGCCCATTTCAATCTCAAGTGGATCAGAACCAGTAAAATACTATCATAATAACCTATAAATGATGAAAACTCACTCTTTGTTTTACTGTCAAAAAAAGCTAAATTACATGAAAATTTTACATGTGTATGCTATTGTTTCACAAAAAAAAGAATGAGCTGAAACGTCTTAAGAGACTCAGCTGTAATTGGACGAATATTCTGTCTGTTTCTAAATGTTTTGTGTGTTTGTAGATCCACTGTGATCTGTATGTTGTCATGTACATTTGTCAATAATAAACTGAGGCAGAATATTCTTAAAATTGCACTTACTTTGCTTAAGAAATACATTTTTTTTTCAAAGTTCTTCATATTATTCACATTTTTTTAAAGGATAGTTTGTAAATGTAAAGTTTTCCTCATGTAATTTCACTCTAAAACACAGAGAAATGAATGGAGTAGACATTGTTTATGTTTTGCTTCAAAGTGTCCTGATCTGTTAAATGTGTTTTTGTTGCCAGTTAAAAGGTGATGGGGAAAAAAAAAATTGTATGAAAAAAATGTAATATAATTCATTTTTCCTTTTGAGAAGTCTGTTGTTTATGAAAGTATATTAGAGATTAGTGAAGATAGTTTATAATATTCACAGAAAAATTAACTTTTGGTGTGGAAAAAGATCTTTACTGTTGTTTTAAGTCATTAAAATATGCTAAACAGTTGAATCTGCACCTTCAGAAATTAACTTCAGCAACAACAAATGCAAAACAGAAAATCTGAAATTATTAAATGACTCATTTCTTTGCTGATCGTCTTACTCCGTGTCCAGGTCTGCCTGAAGACTTCAGCAGTAAAGACTACCGGCCGGCCTCAGGTCCGTTCTGCTTCATAGAGCAGCTGTGTGAGCTTCATGACGGTCTGGTCCTGGAGGCCAAAGGGGTCAAAGAACACTTTTGGAAACCTTTCATCAAGAAACTCTTCCATAAGAGGGTAAGACAGATGTCCATGTTTATTTAAACTCTACCTTCATAATGTGGTTTCCTCTTACCACAGTTGTAAATAAAATACATTTTGTACACTTACTGTATTGTCCAGAACTGGATGAATGTGGTTTTCCGTCTGTTTTCTTTCAATCTAACATAGATTCTCAGAGGAAAAGAGGACAGTCTTACTGGCTTTCTGGATCCCATGAACTTCGGTGACAGTTTGTGAGTATCTGCTGTCACTGTAATTTCACATTTATTGACATGTGAATATGTTTATACTGTGAATTAGATCAACTCTGCTATATTTGTCTGACAGTTCCAGTTACCTTTCAGGTGTCAGTTTTTCCATTCTTTTTGTCTCCACTAAAATTCACGTGTTCCTCTGCAGTATTTCTTAATGGAGGGGGGTTAGGGCAATGTCAGGTGTGTTTGGAGTGAGAAATCTGAGAGGGGGGTGGTCAGAGTGAAATGGGGGGGTGGGTGTTAGTCACTGTTGGTCATCACAGTGGTGGTTGTGCTGTTCTTGTAGTACCACCGTGTTATTTCAGGGGGGCAGGAGGCTCATGATGAACTCAAACTAAAACCAACAACAAAGACACGTTTTAACATGAGAAGATTTTAACCAAAGACCATGATTTAAAAAAAAAAAAAAAAAAGTTGAGAAACAATGCTGTACAGGTTGACTTTTAAGCCTATAAACCTTTTAAATGCAGACTCACGAGCTACTAATAGGAAATGTTTCTTGACCTAATGAAAAAATGATACATTATAGAGATGTGAAGGATGATCATGGCACAGTGAAGTTACAATTATGATAATCTGTAAGAGTAAAATACATTCAAATATGAAGCAGAAGCTAAATTTCGTTGATGTGGTTGATAAAAGCCATGTAGAAACAAGACTGGTAAGAAGTTAAAGAGTAGTTAATGCAGTGACATGATGGTTTAGTTGTACTGTCCTAAAATCTGAAAACTCCACTGTACAGGAGTGAAGTATCTGTATGTGTGTTACTCGATTTGTTTGTTTAAATGCTGTTTTAAAAGTTATTATTATTATTAAATAACTGTTATTTTGTTCTTTCCATAGTTCATCTTTGAGTCGAGTGTATGAAGAACATGTTCTGGCCACCGGCAGCCTGGATGAGAGGATCTTCACCGGTGAGGGGGCAAATGAGGACATCGGTACGTCGGGTCCCTGCCTATGTGAAGGAGTGGAGAACCAGGACAGCGCCACCTACAGGCTTCATGCTAACCTCACAGTAAGAATGAACAAAACAAGATTTTCACTTCATTTGCAGTTACAGCTGCACATCAGAGACCGGACATCTTATGAGTTCAAATACATCTTAAAAACTGGTAGATTCATAATTTGAGCTGCTGGAATTTAACATTTTTAGTCCTATATTGTATTTTTTATATGTCTATTTTAAAAATTTTACTTACTATGGCTGATGTGTAATTAACTGTACATTTTTGTGCTAGACTCATCTTGTACTCGTCTGTTTTTAGGCATTTAGAATTTATATTTTTTTAATTGTATGTTTCTAACCTTGTGCTACAGTTTACGGTAACAATTTAACATCTGTCCTGGAACTGTAGATGAAAAATAGCCTTTGGACTAATTCATTTACAGTAATGTGAATTAATATACAATGAACCAATACAATGAAAATAAATGAAACCTTTAAATCTGGATCATATTAACTGGCTCTTGGTTAGTTTAATACTCCTTTTGTGTCTGCATTTTCCCTTTTTTCATTTATCTGTCTGATAATTTATTCATATTCTTTAGTCATATGACGCTGCTTTTCACAAACTTAGGGTTGGGAACCACAATGAGTTAAAGATGTGTTTTCAATTTCAAATATATTAAAATAAAATGATGTGTGAATATATTCTTAAAGAGTTTGTGAATGTTGACTTCATAAAAACTGTGTGAAATGCAGAGTCATCAGTTGTAAAAGATGCACAAGATATAAAAGTCACAACAAAATGAAAAAAAAAAAGACATTTAGACACAGTGTCTTTAAGCAGAAAACTCAGTGTGTCGTGTTTGTTGACATTATTATTTGATTAACTTTTTCCACTTACAGCTAATATGACTGTTGACGTTATCTTTTTATCTACGATTGAATTTGAGAAGATGTGTCATTGATGCTTTGGCTTTTGAGCTGTAAAAGTTTAGGAACCTCAGCTATTGACAAACAGTAAAAGTAAAATAATTCACCCATCTGCTTGTTGTCTCCTCAGGCCTCAGCTCTGAAGGTTTCCACTCCTCTGACTGGAAGGAAATACGTTCAGGAGAACAGCCTCTCGTCTCCCATCTCATCTGCCATGAAGAGTGTCGGCCGCCTCCACACTTTGCTGTCAGGAACCAAACAGGGGCCGAGCGCTAAACTCACAGAAACACTCAGGTACTGAATATAGTCCACGCAAAAACACTAAATCCTACCTGTTGCTTTACCTTTCTACAGGCAGCAACTCAAATTCTTATATATAACAACATTTTACCAAAAGTATTTACCCGTTACAGTAAAAATCCATAATACATTAGGGTGACCAGATTTTAATTTCCAAAAAAAGAGGACACTCGGTTCTGCCTTGAGATACTCAATCACACTCTATGCAAGCACTGTAGTATTCTGTGAAATGTGCCTAGAAGAGAAAATATTTCAATGAAACAAACAGCTTGAAGTTATTTTATTATTCTATGCTGTAGAATTGTCATAAAAACTGCTGTGTGTATGTACTTGTGTCCTTTTGTCTAGGAGATCAGGTGTTGCTTGAATTGAATTTTCATTGTTTTTTACTGAACGACTACAAAGGCACAAAACATTCAGAAACAGACAGAATATTCTTAAAATTGCGCTTTATGTTCCTAAGTGATTTAATCATTAAAGGATAGTTTGTTCACACAGATATTTTCATAATTTAAGGTTATTTTTTGCATTATTTATAGGCATAATTTTTTTCACATTTAAGCCAAGAGGACAATTTGGAGTCATTATTTATAAGTTACTATGCTATTATTTTACTTGAGATCACAATTTGTCTGTTTGTGGAACCTGAACTAAAACAAGCTTGACACCTTTGACTCTTAATATCTTCAGTATAAGTTTTGCAATTTGCAGATGCTTACTGTGGAGCAAATTGGAGCCTTTGCACAGAATTTGTGCAGAACCTTGCTGTAGTGCATCTGCGATTAGGTCCGTCCATCCCCACATCCACAGGCGGGTGTGCCTTTTACTGATGCAATGTCCCATGTATCACTGGAAAGTGCAAAGTCCAGCAGGATTTGGAATTTTTCCGATTACGCAAACAGTGCCTTAGATGGACACAGAAACTGCGCTTGTGCCAATACATACACATTTAAATGTTTTTTTTTCCTGTGGAAAAACAATGAAAACCAGACTTTTTCACTAATTTATAAAAACCACCCAGACGCTACAGACAAGACATGAAAAGAGGACATGTCTGGGCAAAAGAGAATGTTTGGTCACCATAATACATGCTTATTCTGTGCAGGATTTGAGCTTAAAGTAGATCTTTAACCCAGACTGAATTCAGACAGAGGATTTTCAGTTTTGTGCTTGTGATGGAAATTATTAAATTATCAAAGCAAATGAATAAACAAGGCACAAATGCACTTATTTCAGTGATGTTTTAAAGTTATATTGATTGCTTAGTGATTTTAGTATAAAATAGTGAAGTGACTTGTACAGTCTAGACTTCAAATGACAGACGTCTGTACTACATACAGTACATTTGTACTTTCACCTTGTAGTCTTCAGGTGATCAGTAGTTATAAACAGGAAGTGTGTCAGACCCAGCAGTGCGCACACGCTCACAAACCCCTCTGATTAACTTACCTTTCACACCATCTCACAGACTAATGTAAGGCTGTCATTTTTGTTTTTCAGGACTTGTGCCAGAGACCCAAGTGATGTCATCTGCATGCGCCTGAAAGATATGTTCGAGATCTTCTCCCAACATTATGAAAACTGCGGGTTAGAGAACAGGGGGATGGGGAAAGGTAAGTACATGTAGTTAACGTGCTGCAGAGGGTAACATGCTACATATATGAATCAGAACTTGAATTTACAGTGATATGAAGATGTAAAAGCAATTCACAAACAGGACTGAGCCTATGCTGTTAAGGATCAGTCTTCTATCTATTCATGTCTACAGGTCAACGTTGTGGTTCACTTATCTGCCTTTATTAATTATTATTTGTAGATATGGCTGTCAAGTATTTCTGCCTGGCTGAGGCGCTCTACTACAGGATCCTAGAGTCCATCAT